>LPNX011156937.1:0-15065 GCA_001517045.1 Pseudotsuga menziesii
TCTTCTATTCTTATTCTTGTAATTATTGTACTTCTTGTAGGGTTTAAAACTGTCATCCTCTTCACCATCTGAGTTCTTTGCATATGGACATTTAGAAGCAAAATAACCTATCTTTCCACATGAAAAACATTTAAGAGGTAGCTTACCTTTGTATTTTCCAGTGGCTCTCTTTAATTTCCGAACAAAGTTGGTTATTTCTTCATCATCAGATTCATCACTTGTCGGTTTGTCTTTTGTTGATTTGTTCTTCCCAGCTTGTTTGGAGGAGACCTTGAACGTTGCTTCCTTTCTTGACATGTCTTCATCGTCAATTCTCATTTCGTAAGCTACTAGAGTCCCATGCAGTTGATCCACTATCATAGTCTTTAGATTTGTTCTTTCTTCTAAGGAAGAGATCTCGGGGTTGAACCTTTTGGGAAGAGCTCTTAGAATTTTCGAAACAACTATAGTCTCCTCAAACTCTTCTCCCAAACCTCTGATGGTATTCACAAGTTGATCAACTCGAAGAATATAGGCTGCTATGTCTTCATCTTCATTCATTCTTAGCTGTTCGAATTGTCCCCTATAAGTCTGAAGTTTGGCTTCCTTGACTTTGCTGTCTCCTTCATATGTGGTTTGGAGTTTGTCTCACATTTCCTTTGTAGAGGGACAGTTCATCACTTTGTTGAATACAGATTCGTTTATAGCACTTAGAAGATGATTTATGGCCTTCGAGTTGTTGTTGTATTGAACTAGCTCACCTGCATCAGTTGGTACGGTCTTTGGTACTTTGTACCCATTCTCGATACTCTACCATATTTCGATTCCTTGAGCTTCTATGAAGGCTCTCATTCTTATGCTCCAAAATGCATAGTTGCTCCCATCAAACAAGGGTGTTCCAGATTTGCTTTGTTTAACAAACTTCCCCATAATTACCTTTCAGCGGTCAGTCTGTTCTGAAGGAACCTACTGTGATACCAATTGTTGAAATACTGAGAGGGGGGTGAATCAGTATTTGTACTATTTAAAAATTTTAATCAAAAGCAGGTTGCTGATCACCAATCACAGCACATCATCAATGTGTATAAAATTAACAAGATGCACAGTACACAATAGTTTTTGACGTGGAAACCCAAGTTTTGGGGGTAAAACCACAAAAGCCTTTTAAAAAAAAATAGTTTTCCAGAAATAACTGGAAGGAGGGAACAACCCCCTTATTATATAGACTTCAATTTTCCAGTTTCAACTGGAAGGATGCTACGACCCCCTGATTTACAGGCTACGACCTGAAGGAAGCTGCCACTCCCTAGTTTTCGGTTTCAACTGGAAGGAGGCTACGACCTCCTTTCCTTGCCCCGTCCCGCCACCTTGATAAGAAGAAGATTGAACCTGTGAACCTGTCACATACCAAACTCTGCTGCTGATAACCTGTGCACTCTAGTCACTGTCAAATCATCCCTGTAGATATCACTGCCACATCATCTTTCTGCCCATGTCATCACTGTCATATTAAACATCATTCTCAGGCATATCACTGTCAAGTCAGCACATCACTGCCATACTCAAGTGTATCATTGTCAAGGTAAACAATGCTGCTCATCAGCTCTCATCTTCTGTCATCAACTGGTGAAACATGAGAGTCCTATGCATTAGATATTAACTATAGAATGCCAAGATATACTTGCCTTGCAGCTTCTCAGTTTCTATATGAAAGTGTATGTCTCACAAATTCAATCATATCTGCATCTTCTTAATGTATGTGTAAGCTGTCAGTGGACTCATGCATTATCATAAACACTTCATCACAACTGTTATCATCTCTGTGTAATTTGTTCAGACACTTGTACTGTTATATACTGTGTATATGAATGCATACCTTGTTGTAGAAGACCTCATACCTTGGGCTGCTAGCATGTACTTGTGCTGCTGGTGTAAACCCCAACAGGGCTGATAAAACTCGGATGGCCTGAGATGAGTCCTAGCAAGACTGTCAAGTGTTCCACTTGTCAAGTACAAAACTTGGATAGTGTATCAGCTTGTGACTGTTTTGGGACTGTGGAAACCCTCGGTCTGTTTACAATATCAGACCTTCTTTTTATATCACAAAAAAAAACTTCAATCAGTGATAAACTTGGACTTGCAGCAAGAGAAGCCATCAATAAATATTGCTCAAAAGAAGGTTGTTTCCATCATAGGTCTGTCATCATCATAGGGCTGTTATCTTCAGACATTCAAGACTGTCTTAAGCTTACTGCTGCTGTCATCAAGTCATCAAGTTCAGAATTTTCCAATTAATTCTTCAACATGCTCCAAATATAAGATACAATGCATTGTCAAAAGGTTTGTCCTTCCTTAGACACAAGAGCTGGTTGTACTGCTCCTTCCCATGAATTCTACCTCAGAAAATTACGAAAATATCAGAGCAACTCCACCGAATTCATGACATACTGTTGTTGCCAATAAATTAGGGCATCATCAAAAACAAAAGAAAAACAAACTGCTGCAAAAGTTCATTGGCTGCTCCTACTGCTGCCTCAGTCAATGTGTTCTCTGCTCCTCCACCGAAAACTGATAAACTAAATCTTCACTCCTTCCACCGATTATATTTGCTGCCAAAAAAAAATTTGGGTCTGAAAATGATATGTCACTGCTGCAAAATCAGACTGTTCTTCCCTTGTAAAACTCAAGCTGTCACTAAACACCAAAAAAAAAAAATTGTGGAAATTCGTATGCAGCTGTTAGACCAGCGAGAAAGCCTTAGTCATCTACCCGAATCTCAGTCAAACAATTGAATTTTTGGATACCCTTGTTATGATAAATTGTTGGTGTATTTATAGGCGTGAGAGAGAAAGATTTTAGGGCCGACTTGTAGGGTAGTCTACGTAATTTTATTAATTAGAAAAAAAATTTAAGTCACTTAATGGGGAGCGACCTGGTGAGGGGTTTATTTATTAAGTATAAAATTGTTTTAACATGTTTCCACTTCAAGGGTTCAACGATGGGGTAGATGGGTAATGTTAGTCAGCTTCTCAAGTATTAATTAATTATTAAAAACATTCAATCATTTAAGCATTAGTTAATATTTTAATTCCTTTACTTGTTACACACTTTTTTTTTAGGGTTAACAAATGTATGGGTGTGTTCTCTTATCCACCAAATGTAAGGGTGTACACTACTCATCAAGGGGTCATCAAATAAGGGCTTTCTGTAAAAGGCATGGGTTAAGAGGGCATCATTAGTGTTTTAAGGGCAAGGCATGTAGATTAGAATGTAGGCTTAAGGGTAAGGGTTTTAGAGTAGTTTGTTAGGTTATTATAGTTACCACAAGTAAAGATACATAACCATCAAGGTGTGGGGTGCCTAGAATTCTCTTAAGGTACCATGACCTTTATTAAGCGCAAATGACCACTGAAATGGTCATTTGGACTCTGGCAACTTTTTCAACCCACCAAGGACACAATCTAGGGCAAAAGGGCATGGTTGTGGTACTGGGAAACAAATGAAACAATCGGGGAACCATCGAACCAACTTAGAGGTACTTAAGCACTCCACAGGGATTTTAGCAATGTACCAAGGGCTCCAAGGGTTTCAGACTTGGGCTTGGACAAAGTCAAAAGGTCTCCTTAGACACTGAAACTTACTCAACCCTCAAAGGCTCCTCAAGGAGCACCAAGACACACTGACACACCAATTGTTGACTAGATTGTCATTGATGTCAACCCTATATGTTCTGATTCTCAATCTAGTGTTCTTTAGAGAATTCCCACAAGCTCTTGAGATGAATTGGTAGTAGATGGTCGTGTACACTGGTGGCCTCTGCTCGTCCTGGTTTTCAGCCTGGTATGGGAGCAATCCCCTCAGCATCTTGATACATGTAGGAAATAGATGATCGTGTCCACTAATGACCACTATACGTTCTGATTCTCAATCTGGTGTTCTTTGGAGAATTCCCACTAGCTCTTGAGATGAATTGGTAGTAGATGGTCGTGTACACTGGTGACCTCTATTGGTCCTGGTTATTAACCTGGTGTTTTTGGAGAATTCTCACCAGCCCTGGTTCTAAACTTGGTGTCGGAGAATTCCCACCAATACTTGAGATGAATTGATAGTAGATGGTCATGTGAAGCATGTCCAATTTGTTCGGGTACACAGGGTACTCTCAAAAGACCGAACACCTTAAGCAACCGTTTCACACAGATAGATCACAGATCAACACACCGATGTTTGTCACGTGGTTAAAACCCTCGAGAGGGAAACAGTCCACGGCCCCAGCCAAATAGCTACTTGGAGCAATTTATTATGCAAAAGAAAGAAAGTTACATGAGCTTCTCATAATCGATCAACTAGCCAAGGACCCTCCATGCTCTTTAAATAGAGATCATGGACCAATCGGGTGTTAAGCCACGGATCAATGGTAGGTATGATCTAAGAGAAGTTGAATCGTCGGATCACTCTCTGTCTAGAACATATCGTGACCGTCGGATTAGAATATTTACAAATGCATACTAATGCATACTAGAGAAACACACTTTTACCTAACAGATATATGACAGAAGTTGATCTTAACTAAATCCTAAGTGTTTAAATATCCTAACATCCCCCCTTAAGAACAACTTGGGATAGGATTGGAGGATTTACAAAAGTGACACTATTAGGAGAAGGAATGAGGCATTAGAGCCTATCCCCCCTTAAGGACACATTCCTGAACTCCTAACATAGACCGAAGTTTAGAAAACTTCACTTCTGTAAGAGACTTGGTGAAGATGTCTGCAACTTGATCATCTGTAGGGAAATAGAGCACTTCAATAACACGATCATGAACAAGATTTCTGATGAAGTGCATGTGTAGCTCAATGTGTTTGTTGGACTGATGTAAAACTGGATCGTTGGCAAGCTTGATGGCACTTTGATTATCGCACCAAAGTGGAGTAGGCTGCTGCTGCTCGAATCCAAACTCTGAAAGGATCTGTCAAAGCCATAAAGCTTCCTGACTGGCATTAACTGCGGCTCGATATTCTGCTTCTACTAAAGAAAGAGCAAGAGCTTGTTGTTTCTTACAAGCCCAAGTGACAGGTCCAGATCCCAGACTGAAAACATAACCTGCAATAGACTTTCGATCATCAAGATCGTCGGCCCAATCTGAATCAGTGAAACCAACCAACAAAGGTTCCCCCCCTGTACTGTAATGAATCCCAAACTGAATTGTACCTCGAATACATCGAAGTATTCTTTTTGCTGCTTTCCAGTGACTTTCATGAGGAGTTTGCATATAACGGGAAACACGACCTGTTGATTAAGTTGTCATTGATGCCAACAGTGCCTGGTCATTGATGCCAACAGTGAGTCTTGGTGCCCCTTGTGGAGCCCTTAAGGGTTAGTGTTTGTTTTGTGGTTGTTAGTGTCAAGAGGAGACCTTTTGACTTTGCCCAAGCCCAAGTCTGAAGCCCTTGGAGGCCTTGGGTCAATGGCAAAAGCCCTGATCTTCCTGGAGAGTGGTCAAGTTGGTTTAATCAAAATATTAAGGTTAATAATTAATTTTTTTTAAGTTTTGTTATTAAATCAAATATTAAAAAAAAGGGGTTTTTATAAATAAAACAATTATTCATTAAAATAGTTTAATAAATAATAATAATTTTTTAAAAATATTTAAAAATAACTGTTTATTCAATATTAAATTCATTAAAATAAGGAAAATGTTTATTCAAAATAAAAAAAATGATAAATATACTCATCAATTTAAGGAAACCATTATCTTATTGTGTCATATAAATGAACCTTTTTAATCTTAAAATGATAATAGTTTAAGGATTTTTTTTACTTGGAACATGACGGGATAACAGTTTTGGAAATTTACGGGCATGTTGGGAAATTTGCGAGCTTTTTCATGTTCTTTGCAAGACCTACGGGCATTTTACTGTAATAGCAACTGCATTCAACACGAGTTTCAGAGCAGACTGTTGCTACTTGAAGTTGCAACCCTGGAGTAGTTAACGTGGCAGGGACCCACACTTACCTGGGAAACCGATTATGAGAGATCTCCATCGGGTAATTGGCTGTCAAGGCGAATAGCATTCAAAGAGATCCTTTTCATGCAGCCCACAGATGACAGAGAACGCCTCGTGTTGGAATCAGCACTTCTCTAGAGACTGTCACGACGTATCTTTGCGGACATATTTGGTGTTTCCAAATCAATTTGTGACTCAATTCTTTCAAAATCGGCGTATAATCTCAGCTGGCAGCAAAGAATTTTCGCAGAATGCGTTGACAGCCATGTATGTGTAGATGCATTAATCACGAGAGGTTTTGGAGGGTCTTATGACTGATTGACGGCATCTCCATTATAATTTAAGGTTTCGGGAGTGGTTGGCACAATCAACTATTGAACCCGGATGACTTCCATTGATTAAAACTGAACAGTCGCAGAGCAATCCATGGCAGCCGATTACACTAAATGATCGATTTCTTCTCCAGCGTCTGACAACTGTTGGGGATATCTGCGATTATTTGAAAGCAGCGAACGGGTCAACCTTCCACCCATATATCTCTTGTTTGATTTTGGCCTCCTTCACCGATGACAACTACATCTTCAATTGACAACAGAAAGTGATACTTGAAGATATTCTTGAAGAGTTGCTGGATTTGACAGGATCTTTTATTTCTGAAGAGCAACTGCAGCAGTCGAGGGTTTCCTCTGCATGAACATGTCAGGTATGTATGAACAGCACAAGTAATATTTAATGATGCAAATGTAAATTGGCTTGAAATTATAGAAGGTATATAAGAAAATGAAGATTCAGAATTGAGTAGATGTTTATCAGTCAAAGGTGTACAAGTGAACATATACAAGCATGTGTAGTTGTGCAAGTGAATGCACAGGTAGAAGTATGAGACTATTCTCTATGCTGATGATTGTGTATAGATATCAGTGAGTGCACAGCAGTGAACAAATATATTATTTGTATGATATGAACAGTAGCATATACACAGTTCATTCTTATCATCATCTACAGCCAGAGTAATGATATGAATGATTAGTCAATGATATGACAGTATTTATAAGTTTACAGCGAGTTGACATGAATGCACAGTCAATGATGTGGCAGTATATATGAGTTTACAGAGTGATACAATGATATGGTCAGTGATATGATTGACTTGACAATAACCAGCAGTGTTTATAAGCAGCTTGATCAGCATGACCGTGATAAAAGGAGCAGAAAGATGATGTGATAGTATTGACTACAGGAAAGGTTTGGCAGTGATCAGAGTGCAGTGGTTATCAGCAGTGAGAACAGTTTTTGGTATTTGACAGGTTCACAGGTTCGGCATATTAGCAGTGAGTACTGGTTTTTGTATTTGACAGGTCCACAGGTTCGGCAATATTCTTCTTATCAGGGTGGCAGGACGGGGCAAGGAAAGGAGGTCGTAGCCTCCTTCCGGTAGAAGCCGGTAAACTAGGGAGTGGTTGCTTCCTTCAGGTTGTAGCCTGTAAAACAGGGGGTCGTAGCCTCCTTTCAGTTGAAGCTGAAAAATTGAAGTCTATACAATAAGACAGTTGTACTTTTTATCCAGTTATTTCTGGACAACTATTATTAAAAAGGCTTCCGTGGTTTTACCCCCAGGACTTGGGTTTCCACGTAAAAATCTTGTGTACTGTGCATCTTGTTATTTTCATGATTATTGATGATATGCTGCTATGATTGGTGATTAGCAACTTGCTCTTGATCAGATAATTTTTAATGATTGGCAAATACTGATTCACCCCCCTCTCAGTATTTCAACACGACCAACGGCAAAGGAAAGGTCAAGACGAGAATGAGTCAAGTATAAAAGACTACCAACAAGCTGACGATACAAGGTGGCATCTAGTTCAGGATAAGTACAAGTGGCAGAATGTTTGACTCCAGACTGGAAGGGAGAAGGGGCTGGTTTACAATCTTCCATGTGGAAGCGACAAAGAAGGTCACAAGCATACTTAAACTAGGAAAGAAAGATTCCTTCTTTGGTTTGCAAGACTTGGAGACCAAGAAAATAATGCAAATGTCCTAAGTCTGACATTTCAAAATTTTGCTTAAGAATGGATTTCACATGGGTTATAAGTTTAGGGTCACTACCAATAAGGATAAGATCATCAACATAAAGAACAAGTATGATGAGATGGTTTCCTACTTTCTTGGTATAGACATTGGGGTTAGAATGGCATCTAGAAAAACCATTGTCAAGGAGAAAGCTATCCATTTTGGCATACCAAGCTCTAGGAGCTTGCTTAAGGCCATATAAGGATTTCTTAAGGAGACAGACAAGGCCAAAGTTATCCTGAACATATCCAGGAGGTTGTTCCATGTAAATTTTCTCTTGTAAATCACCATGTAAAAAGGCAGACTTGATATCCATTTGATGCACTTCCCAGTTATGTAAGGTTGCAAGGGAAAGAACAAGGCAGATGGAATTCATTTTTGCAACAGGAGCAAAGGTTTCATTGTAGTCAATCCCTTCAACTTGGGAAAAACCTTTAGCAACTAACCTTGCCTTAAGTCTTTCAACACTTCCATCTGATGCATACTTAGTTCTGTAGACCCATTTACATCTGACAAGTTTTCTTCCTTTTGGAAGAGGAACAAGATCCCAAGTATCGTTCACCATTAATGAACGATATTCTTCATCCATAGCTGCATCCCAATCTGGATTTCCTGAAGCTTCTGCAAAAGTTTCTGGATCATGATTCTCGGAGACTTGAGCCAAAAGAGAAGAGGCTCGCTGAAATTGAGAACGTGTTCGACGTTGATCTCTAGGATCAACAGCAAGATCACCAGTTGCTTCACATGTTGAACGGACTCATCAAGGAAGTATTGGTGCCGGTGCAATTGGAGGAACATGAGCAGGCAGAGGTGGATTTTCATCCTCACTGTCATCATCAAAAACTAGAGTTGTAAACCTGTCAAGGAAGTTGGAAGAAGAAGAAGGCACAATCGCCAAATCAAGCTCGCAGGCCAAAGATGGCACACCTGCCAAGTTAGGCTCGCAGGCCAAGAGATTTTCATCAAATTTAACATCTCTTCTAATGATTATATCACGAGAATGTGGCTGAAGAAGTCTATAACCTTTTACATCTTCTGAATATCCAACAAATATGCACTTTTCACTTTTAGGCTGCAATGTTTTCCATTGTTCATCCGGAATGTGAGCCCATGCTTCACAACCAAACACACAAAAGTGACTTACATCTGGTTTAAGTTTACTCCATGCTTCTTCCGGTGTGATACCTTGTAAAACTTTAGTGGGTGTGCGATTAACTATGTAATTTGCACAATTTATGGCCTCAGCCCAATATTGAAGACTTAGTCCCTTAGATTGGATCATACAATTAGCCATTTCTTTTAAAGTGCGGTTCTTCCGTTCAGCTACACCATTTTGTTGTGGTGTATATGGAACAGTGTGTTGTTGTTAGATTACTTGTTCAGTGCAGAAAGTAGTGATCTTGTTGTTAACATATTCTCCTCCATTGTCAGATCTTAACTTAATAATTTGATGACCAGATTGTTTTTCAACAAGGGCCTTGTAGGCCAAGAACATGTTAAATACTTCACTCTTAAGTTTTAGGAAGTAAACCCAAGTGCGTTTGGAGTAGTCATTAATGAAAGTTAAGAAATATTTGAAACTAGAAAATGATGCAGATGGAAGAGGGCCACACAAGTCACTATGCACAAGCTCCAATGGAACCGAGGCGTGCCACGAGGCACGTTTGTCAAAATTGTCCCGATGATGTTTTTCGAGTACACAACCGAAACAAACACCATCCTTGCAAGAGTCGGAAGACTAGTCACCATATTGTCTTTACATAGTTGTTGCAATGAACGATAATTTAAGTGACCAAATCGCTCATGCCAAAGTTTGCTCAAGTTATCACTATGAGCAACAAAAACTGAAGGAAAAGGTGATGACCAAAAGTTGTTAAATTTGTACGACCTGGTAATATCATCAACAGTTTCAGTAGCAAGGACATTTTGAGGATTTTTAAAATCCTTGATTACAACTTGGTGAGGTGTAAACGTCACAGTTTTACCTTCACCCGAATGAGTAATTTGATAGACTGATAACAAATTGTAGGAAATTTTTGGAACACATAGTACATCACTGAAATGAGCATTTTCTACTTGAACTGTTCCAAATCCTACAACACTTAGAGATCTATCATCACCAACAAATATTTGCTTGGTGTTACATTCATGCATAGTAGAAAAGATGGCTTGATCCTTAGCCATATGATAAGATGCTCCATAATCAATGAGCCATTCAATTGAAATAGAAGAAGAAGATACAGTATAAGAGTAACCAGAAGCACAAAGTGCATGCCCATGAGAGGTAGATTCTGAAGACGAATCTAGGTTGATGTGGTGCTTCTTCATTGATGCTTCTAAGGCTGCCATCTTCTTGAAACACTTAGATTCATCATGATTATCTTTCCCACGAAAATTGCAATGACGCTCAGTCTTATGTCCTTTTGGCTTGGATCCTTTGTCATTTTTTAAAGAAGGAGCTACTTGAGAGGGTTTGGGACCCTTATTGTTTGGCTTATTATTGCGAAAATTTTGTTTCTTGGGAGGCTTGGACTTTTCTTTATGTTGGGACAATAAGGCTTTCCTAGATGTATCTGCATCGTTAATTATTCCAAGATGAATGAGCTTATCTTGCTCTCTAATTAAGGAATCACAAAAGGATTCAAGACTAGGCTCTTGATAGCTAGCTGCAGTCAAGGATTATTTCATGGAGTAGAATGTAGATACAAAAACAGAATATGCAGGGCCAAGTTTGGAAAGAATATGATAAATACATTGTTTGTCTTCTTTCTAAATCTTGCATTCTGCACATAAGAGTCTAAGAGTGTAATATCCCAAATCCCGATATTTTCTAATTCTATTCAATTATACTGAAACAACTGGGCATGCAACTGCCATGCAAAATTCCTTATTTTATAGCAAAAAATAGGGTTAGGGTTTGTAGGATAGAATGAACACTTACCACTGATAAACTAGCTAGAATGCTCCTAAAAGACTATGCATGCATCAAGATGCTGAATCGGAGATGACCTGGTACCTTCTGCTTTGGTGATACCCCAGCAGCACAAACCCTAAATTAGTTAAGGGTGACATTTTCAGTGAAGGAGGTGTCCGATGAAGCTGATGATTTGCAGGACTGATAGCCTTCCCGTGCTGGAGAGAATGCTTGTCACATGCGGAAATTCTGATGTCTCTAGGCAGGCTAGCGAATTGTTCTAGAGGTGCAGCTGCTCATGTCCCCCTGATCCCGAACTGGATGATAACTGCTCAGGATGAGCACGATCGCATCTGATAATCACCGGGTACTGGAGTATGATACCGATGATGAGAATGGTGCCTGGGTTTCGAAGGTAAACTGAGATCTGAAGACCCAGCGAATGATTTGGGCTTTCCGGCTGAAAACCCCTTACGGCTACACACATGCCCCTGTAACAATCTCTGTTGTATACTAGATAACTATGAATAAATTGAAGAGCAAATGGTGAACCTATATGGCTTACCCTGGATGAGACTAGGGCAGATATCTCACTGCTGAAACCCCGCTAGTTGAAGACGCTGTCTCCAACCCCAACTGTTGTGCTGCACTCTGTGCTGCTACTCAAGAGCTCCAAAATCAATAATCATCAAAAAGTAAAGTCTCCATTTCCTTTATCTATCTTTTATAACTTTCAACTGCGAAAACCTTAACTTTTGACCTAATTAGGTCACTTTAACTTCTAATTTGCAGTTGACTTGCATGCATGCGCTTGGAGACTTAATTGAGTGCATGCATCATTAAATAATGCTTAGATATCATGCATGTCACTTTTAGGGTTTGCATATCATTTTTAGGGTTTGCATGCATCTCACTTTTAGGGTTTGCATGCATGTCATTTTTAGGGTTTACATGCATCTCACTTTTAGCGTTTGCATGCATGTCACTTTTAGGGTTTGCATGCATGTCACTTTTGGGAACATTACAGTCCTCCCTCGCCAAAGAGTGTTTGTCCTCAAGCAATGCCAACGCAAATCCACAGTCAATCAACTGAACCAACTGAATCCGAGGATGATCCCAGGGTCCCAAATTATCCTAGGAGATCTGTAGCACCCTCTGCTTAAAACACTGCACTGTACGGTACCATCACCAGAGACCTCCTGAAAGCACCCTCTAGCAATCACTAAACTGTCAATCACTGTAATCCCAGGGTCCCAAATCAATCTGAGAATTATAGAGGTCAAAATGCATCCACCGCTACCCTGCGTAGTATCGACACAAGGAGCATCATGTAGACTCCCAAGTAACACCATCAGTAGACACTGTATCCATCCCTCATAAGGTCTTTCGCTTGGATCCCAATGCAAACTTGTGTATTTTTCATCCCAAATATCCCAAGGCTCTTGTGGGACTATACGCATGGCTAGGAATGTCTTCCTAAGAATCGCCCACTCAATAGGACACCAACTCTTAATCTCTCTCCAATCCAATCCCCAAAAAGGACCTTGTCCATAAGCACCATCACAAGGAGTAATCCTACCAAGATGACATTCTGCCCTTCTAATTTCAACTAGAATGCTCATATACTGCTGCCCAATTTCTCAACCTTGGCCAACCTGTAAAAACCATCCGCCATTATGCAAATGTGGACTCAAGCTACCGCAAGCCTTATCTATGTACTCCTGAAGAAGACTGTTTTGAAATGCAATAGTATGTTTCTTCTGCTGCCCCATCAAGTAATCCAACCGCTCTTCAATACTAGAAATCCTGACCGCTGACTCAGTACATACAACTCGAAGAACTGTAAGCTCAACATCTCGCTGTACTATGGGGTCTCGGAGTATCTTGGTCCTCTCTTTCATCGCTAGAATGCTTTATTTAACCCGTTCAATCTTCTTTTGGTGACTATCATTTGGAAGCTCTATCTCATGCATGTATAAACTCTCCCTAACCTCCATGTGTGACTGCTCACTGTCTCGACTGTTGTGCCCATTACCTTGCACCTCATGTATTTCGTTTGGCATAACTGTCTGGGCCCCTGTTGTAGGTGATGAAAAGTGTACCAACTCAAACTCATCACATGGCTTGTCCACAATCTGACTAGTGAATGTGCTTGTGTCGCTAGACTCACGGGATGGCTCTAATGCTATCTCCTCATGCACATCCTCATCATGTACTGTTAACTCCAAATGAAGCTCACCAACAACTTGTACTTCATGCTCATCTTTCTTCACTCCCCTAACTATGCCTTTAAGGAGATCCTCATCCAAATGCAAAGTAGCCAATTTAATGGCATATGTCTCAATCATGGGGTTGAGTTGGAAGTATGTATCCAACTTCTGCACCCAATTCTGGGCTGGGCCACCCTAGTTACCCTCAAAGGTATGGATCATCAGTTTCCTTACGGTGCGTTGTAACTCATAGTTCTGGGTGAATGGCCTATTGTAAGCTTTGGGTTTGTTCTTACTTTTAAAGTGGCAGAAGTCGGTGAAGGTCATGGTTGAATGGAAGTCCCCTCCTAAAGCTCTATATTCTCTCAGATAGGCACTCATGGATTCTTCTGGTTCTGCTTGTGCTAGAGGCACTGCAGCGGGACAATCTAAGAATTGAGGCATGGTAGGTCGGGAAGGCTTGTTGTATATATGGGGATGTCTTTGCATGTTTGTATGTAAGTGCTCCCCAATACTACTGGTGGATACCCTATCACTATTGGGAATAAGGGACTGTGTGGGGTGGGCCCATTTTTCTCTGTCATTTGACTGAAAGTTCTCATCATTTCTTTTTGCCCAGTAGTGAGTTCTTTTATGGCTGATATGAGACTATTGAAAGCTATTTTATCATCATTGGCCATTGTTTCTTTGCCCTTTCCAAACTGATACTCTCTGTCTGCCAACTCTATGTCGTTTAACTCCTCTTCTCCTCTATCACTGTTTCTAAACCTCTATCTCCGGTAAGTAATGTTGTATGGGTCTTCTGAATTCATTTACAATTTTGCATGCCCACAGTTGGAAAGGAACATGCTCTAATACCACTGTAATATCCCAAATCCCAATAGTTTCTAATTCTATGCAATTATACTGAAACAACCGGGCATGCAACTGCCATGCAAAATTCCCTATTTTATAGCAAAAATTAGGGTTAGGGTTTGTAGGATAGAATGAACACTTACCACTGATAAACTGGCTGGAATGCTCCTGAGAGACTATGCATGCATCAAGATGCTGAATCGGAGATGACCTGGTACCTTCTGCTTCGGTGATACCCCAACAGCACGAACCCCAAATCAGTTAAGGGTGACGTTTTCAGTGAAGGAGGTATCCAATGAAGCTGATGATTTGTAGGACTGATAGCCTTCCCGTGCCGGAGAGAATGCCTATCACATGCGGAAATTCTGATGTCTCTAGGCATGCTAGCGAATTGTTCTAGAGGTGCAGCTGCTTACCCCCCCCTGATCCCAAACTGGATGATAACTGCTCAGGATGAGCACAATCGGATCTGATAATCACCGGGTACTGGAGTATGATACCGATGATGAGAATGGTGTCTGGGTTTCGAAGGTAAACTAAGATCTGAAGACCCAGCGAATGATTTGGACTTTCCGGCTGAAAACCCCTTACGGCTCCACACGTGCCCCTGCAACAATCTCTGTTGTATACTAGATAACTATGAATAAATTGAAGAGCAAATGGTGAACCTATATGGCTTACCCTAGATGAGACTAGGGCAAATATCTCACTACCGAAACCCCGCTAGTTGAAGACGCTGTCTCCAACCCCAACTGTTGTGCTGCACTCTGTGCTGCTACTCAAGAGCTCCAAAATCAATAATCATCAAAAAGTAAAGTCTCCATTCACTTTATCTATCTTTTATAACTTTCAACTGTGAAAACCCTAACTTTTGACCTAATTAGGTCACTTTAACTTCTAATTTGCAGTTGACTTGCATGCATGCGCTTGGAGACTTAATTGAGTGCATGCATCATTAAATAATGCTTAGATGTCATGCATGTCACTTTTAGGGTTTGCATGCATATCACTTTTAGGGTTTGCATGCAT
>LPNX011156937.1:15089-46700 GCA_001517045.1 Pseudotsuga menziesii
ACACGCATCTCACTTTTAGGATTTGCATGCATGTCACGTTTAGGGTTTGCATGCATGTCACTTTTGGGAACATTACAAAGAGTTTTATACTTAAATAAATAGTCTTGAATGCATGAAAAATCATTTGGATTCAAGACAGTGTTGACAACCTTCAGTATGTATAGAGATGATCGAGACAAAAAAGATGTACAGAAGAGACTCAGATGTTTGTGATGTTGATGATCACCATATCTAAAGAATACCTTTCTTGTTGAGAGGGAGTGATGGAATTTGTGCAACTTCAGAAGTTATTCTCATTGTACTTGTATTGTATTTCCTTGTACCTCCTACGGGAGATTATTGTATTTCCTTGTGCCTCCTTGTCGACCCCAATAAATTTTCACTTGGAAAATTAGTATAAATAGGAGGCGCCCTTCCTCATTATTTCATCCACTCACAGCAAGTTCGCTCTAGCTGAAAAGGTGCGCTACTGCATTCAAGGAGAGTGTTTTCTAGGGTTATATCTTAGAGAGACATTTTCTCTCTCATTCTTCTCTCTGTTCTCAGGAGCCATTATCTCTATACGAAGGTTTGTTGGGGTTTTCTTGATTGTGTTTCCCAAGATAAATTCTTGTGTTCTTTGTTTTTATGCTTTGTCTTTCTTCTAAAGATCCTATTGTTTATTTGCAATTAGGTTATACTGCTATAATCTTGTAAAAACTAAACAACAAACATACAAGAAATTACTAGTAGTTGCAGATTTAACTGGCTGTTAATAAAGGAAAAAATGCCCTTCCAAACGTGCCCTTGTATGCACATGCAATATCAATCAGATGTGATTGTACTACTAGCTGAAAATAAAATGCAACCTTTCACAATGGCATAACATAGAGGTTTCAACTAGAAAGCAAAAACAACAAGAACCTTTGAGAAAATGCTCCTCATCCAAAGATCCTATTCAATAAATGTACTGCTCTCTCCTCTTCATATATCCAAGAACAAAATTCAGCGAGATGTGGAAGACAGAAAGTCACACATGAGATGAAACTCCACTATCACGTTACCATTCAATAGATCTTCAAAACAAGCCAAAACCAAAGAGAGTATTCTTCTTCAAACCATAGACAACCAATGCAATAGGAGGTGCTCATCTTATAAAGATTTGGAGCCCAAACCCTCCTCACTATCCTCTATCGGGTGAGCCTTCCTCAAATAAAATAAATATATCCATGAGTTAGATCCTAGATCTCATCTAGGGAGGCATAAACAATAGTCTCGCCCAACTAACACTAGACAAACCAAAAACCCTAGAGGATTAAATTAACCAAATAAAATGGATGAGATAATAGGCATGCCACATGTTAATCTCTCATGCTCAACGCCTTGATCTAGGCTTATTCTTGTGAAACCTTTCATAGAACCATAGGAACAAGTCTCCAAGAGTGTTCTCTCTAAGAATCCTCCAAAATTAGAATAAAATAGTCCATATAGGGAGTACTCCACTAGAATAATGACAAATAATACAAAAAATAGCGAGGGTTTTATAGGAAGATGTGCCAATATAACCACCCTTGCTTCAACAAATGAGCCACAATAAAATAAGGGAGCACTCTATTAGAAGACCTCAAAAACTATGTGAACAATCAATAGATGAGAGGGTATCCCCTTGGACTAGGGAGTCGACCTCATGATAATACGAAAGAATGCCCAAAATATAAAATAGGTTCAAGGGTGCTTCCCCCAAGAAGATAACAACTTGTTTGTCTCTCTAGGAGATCCCATAGAAATATTTGTAAGAAGGTCAACATAATTGTTATAACCTCCTCAAAGAAATGGATTAACCTCGAATAATATGCCAAGGTAGTTAGGTCCATAACCTCCAAAACTCATCCAAACAAAAACCATAAGCGATATACCCAAAGAGAATGTGTCAATGTTAGTTACACCATCATCAATAAATATGCTACACATAGTGATGAAGTGGAGCACTTTATTAACTTGAGGACTCATCATAGAGAAGCTAAAATGTGCCCAAAATAGTGCACACGTGCTAGGGTGTTCTCTCCAAGAACTAAATAACTCACACCAAATAGCAATCTCATGGAAACATTTGCAAATAACTATTATAATTTATAACCAACTCAATGCATCAAAAGGGCCTCGAACCAAGTGCATGCAAGATGGAATGATCTTGGATAACGTGCCAAAGTGGTTGGATCCATGAGTAAAACCGCTATAAATTCTGCTGTTATTGATCGGAAAACTTTCCAGAACCAGTATGTTGAGATGAGTGTTGTCATGTTTCCTTTTGCAGCTAGGACGCTTGTGGTTTATTGTTGTTTTTACAGATGCTTATATTTGTCTGCAATGGTGAAAGAATTAATTTTATAACAGGGACAGATCAAAGCTAAAGCAGTCCCAAAAATGTTGATCTCATCTGTACTTCTATCATCTCCAGATATTATCCTTTGACCATGTGCGACGACTTACTATCAAGGGGACCTATCTTATGAGTAGATTAGGACACCAGATCAACACTCTTCAAGCTGATAAAAAAAAATTGCTCTTGCTCTGAAAAAGACCAAAAGCTATCCCCTTAAAAGTACTATAGAAAGGTGCCCAGAATAACCCTGAATTGTTGTTCATATCTTCATGAAGCAAGCTGATTTGAAAACATGAACTTCAAAGGCAGAAAAACATCTAATGATAACCTCATTTGCCCTCTTCTGCTGCTAGTAATAGCCTAAGCAAGCAAGTCTTTAATGAATCTAAAAAAAAGTAACTGCTAGAGACAGTGCTTTTCTAATTCAACTGAATCTTCTGTCAACATATTTCAGCTGAAGTGCTGGCCTGCTTCCATTGTTATCATACAGATCTCTATTTGGAGCCCTACTTTTTATGCAAAGATTGGTTCCAGCACTGATTTTCATTCAAAGCAATTTGAACTTGAGCATTCCATGATGAAGGCTGACCTCTTTCTGATGTATGTATGCTCTGCTAAATAGGGACAAATCTGGGACGACAAATATCCCCCTGAAATAATGCACATCCACTCCAAAGGATGGTATATCATTCTCTAATTATTGCAAGTATCAGCGCAGGTAAGATCTTGTTTTCTTGTGGTCTAACGTTTTACTGTTAATAGATCTGAACTTGATTGTCAAATGTTGATCCATTACTCTGCCACGATCACCTTTTTAGTGCTGTGGGTGCTTTGTTCTTGGTACCAATTGCTAGATGGCACAAAATCCTGTCCTCAAAATCTGCCGGAGACAGCTGCCTAAGTTTGATTTTAGTGCTGCAAAATCAGCATATTTTCTTCAATTAGTAGATCCTACGTGTAGAATTTTCAGCACTCTCCCAACCTGGTTAGCAACTCCGTTTAAAACATTGTTTAATGCCCAACCCAATTCATATTTTTGCTGCAAATTAGATTTTTCTCATAAACAATATAGGACTGAAACACAAGAAGAGTTTCTACAACATTTTATGAGCAGCAAATAAAACACATTCACACATAAATTTCAGACACATAGATTTTTGGTCCAATGACCCAGGAAAGACCCCAACCTCCAGGGAAAACCTGCGAGAGAGAAAATTTTATTTATCTGGAAAATTTACAGCAATAGACAGAAAATATCTGTCCAACTTATCTCAACCAGATGAAGAAAATCTGCTCATTTTTCGTGCCAAACAAGAAAAAATCAAACTCAGAAATTTCCTGTTGTACCCTCGAAATTTGTGCTGATGTACGGACTGTACATCAACTGTACAAACAGGCTGTACAGCATGTTTGTATGGACCTGTCTCGATTTTTGTGTTGGTTGAACTGCCTTGGGAATCATGCCCAAAATGCGTGCCTCAAAAACTGTGCCTGACGTCTCCTTGAAATCGTGCCTCAAGATCTGTACCCTGTACAATATGCCCTATACAGAACAACAATAAATGCTCCCGATGTTGCCTCGATTTTTGTGCCATGTTGTACTTTCCTTCCTCAATTTGCATGCCTAAAGAAAAATGCTCCTGCAGCTATTTTCTTCTCTTTCTTAGAAATGGCTCTCTTCTCTCTCAAAATGCAAAAGTGCCTCTTCACTTGGAAAACTTTTCTTTTAGGTAAAAAGTTAGGGTGAATGAAAACCATCTAATCCTAGGGCTCAGATTAGACTAGATGAGTGGTTGTGATTAAAATCACTTTTCTCCACAAAATAAAATTGAATTCACTCACTTTTTAAATTTTCACTTGAAGTGCACTTTATTCTCTAAAGTGCAATTAATGCTCATCTCAAGTCATTAATATAAAGTCCAAGTGACTCAACCCCTTTTCCTAGTGACTTAGGCAAATGTCACTTAGGGGAACAAATCCTAGGTATAAAAATCAACACTCCCTCTTACCGAGGAAGTTGTTCTTCACCACACCCAACTTGTCTCTGAAATGAATAAACTTGCCTCTTCCAAGAGACTTCGTCGGGATATTTGCAACCTGCTCATCAGTGGAAATGTACTGCAATGTCACTGCTCCTCTCTGAACATAATCATGAATGAAATGATATCTGATCTCAATATGCTTTGACCTGTCATGAAATACAGGATTCTTAGAGAGCTAAATGCAACTCTGATTGTCACAGTAAATCACCGTAGGCCTCAGCTCCTAATCAAATAAATCCACCAACAACTTGCGAAGCCACAATGCCTCGCAACTGGCCTGACTAGCTACGATATACTGAGCCTCTGCAGAACTCAAAGCAACAAACTTTTGCTTCCGACTAAACCACGACACTGCTACCGAGCCCAAACTGAAACAACATCCAAAAGTGCTCTTTCGGTCTGCCACACTGCCTTCCCAATCTGAATCTGTGAATCCAATCAATATAATCCCACACTGTTCCTGCAAGGTATCTCAACACATGTTTTGCGGCAACCCAGTGCACACTCCGAGGCTCCACCGTGAACTAACTGAGAGTGTTCACCGCAAAACACAAATCTGGTCGAGAGTTGACCAGATACATCAAAGAACCAATGAGCTAATGATATAATGTAGGATCCACCAACTCTCCCTCAGAAGCATGAAGCTTCTTCCAGTTGGTGATCATAGGTATAGACATCGGCCTGCAACCCTCCATCTGAAATTTCCTCAGAATATCAATTGCATACTTTCCATGTCCTAGGAAAATATGACCAGGCTCCTGCCAGAACTCCAATCCCAAAAAATAGTGCATCAACCCAATGTCCAACATCTCATACTTTGAAGCAAGATCTCTCTTGCAAACTGCATTAGGTCTATCTCCCCTTGTGATAAACAAGTCATCTACATACAACAGAAGAATGAGCGGATCATCTCCAACATGATGAAATAGAGATTCAGATCTGCCTCACTCTTTTGAATACCCATCCACAGTAACTAAGAGTCTATCCTAGAATACCAAGCTCGAGGAGCTTGCTTCAGCCCATACAAGGCTTTCTTCATCCTACACACATGAGACTCTCTCCCATGAATCTCAAAGCCCTGTGGCTGCTCCACATAAACCTCCTCCTGTATGATTCCATTGAGAAATGCGGTCTTCACATCCATCTGATGGATCTTCCAACCCATTTCTGCAGCAATGGAAATCAATGCCCTGATAGAAGTATAACGAGCAACCGGTGCAAAGGTCTCATCATAATCAACTCCCTCAACCTATGAGAACCCCCATGCCACAAACCGAGCCTTGTACTTATCCACACTACCATCTGCAGCATGTTTTAGCTTGTAAATCCAACGAGAAGTCACCACTGACTTCTCCTTAGGTCTCAGAACAATCTCCCAAACATTGTTCTTCATGATGGAATGGTACTCTTCCATCATGGCATCTCTCCAAACATGATGCTGAGAGGCCTCCTCAAAAGTAGATGGCTCTAAATCACGAAGACTTGCAACCAATGCCATATTCAATATGTATGGCATCTGGATAGCCCTCACTGGCTCCTTGGGCGTTCCAAACTCCTTTGCTTCCTTCAAGGTCTCCCAAAGCCACTTAGGCTTCTTCTTCCCTGAAGGTTGCTCCCACACTGGTCTGTCCTCATCTAATGAACTCCTAGAGGTAGAAGCCCTAGTAACATGTGAACAAGAAGCTGGTGAACCAACAACTGGTGAACCCCGTAATGTTGTAGCTCTAGCTCTATATGGTGAATCTATGACCTGAGACCCAAAACTTGTCCCCAAAGATCTTGCTGGCTGAACCACTGAAATTGGAGAACCTGTGCCTATACTCTGTGGTCCAGTAACCCTGGAAACCGGTGAATCTATCATCTGCACTGAAGGTACCTGTGAAACTACCTGATGTGTGGGAACTTGCTGCTCTCCCTGCTCTAACTCTCTAGACTTCCTGAAGGCCTGCTCCTACTCAAATTTCACTTCCCTCCTCACAACAACCTTCCTATGGGAAGGAAAAATACAGAAGGCCTTCAAAGTCTCATCATACCCCACAAAGATGCCTCTCTCTAATGTAGGCTCAAACTTTGTCCTCTTCTCAGAAGGGACATGTGAATAAGTCAGGCAACCAAATATCCAAAAATGACTCACCTCAGGCTTCTTTCCTGTAAAACTTTCCTCGGGTGTCTTGTTCCCCACAGCACGATAGGGACTCCTGTTCTAAAGGTATACAGTTGTACTACATGCCTTCGCCCAAAGAAAGAAAGGAAGTGACTAATCATGTAACATGGCTCTCGCAGCTCCAACTATAGATCTGTTCTTCCTTTCTGCCACTCCATTCTGCTCAGGAGTGTATGGTACAGTCAACTGTCTCTGAATGCCCTGATGTCTACAATACTCATCGAACTCCTTGGAGGTATACTCACCCCCGTTATCTGATCTAAGTGCCCGAATCTTCTTCCCAGTTTGGTTCTCCACAAGAGCTTTAAACTCTTGGAACCTCTGCAAGACCTCCTCAGGTTTCTTTCTCGTCAAGAAGTAGATCCAGGTCTTCCTGGAATGGTCATCGATGAATGTCACATGATACTTGAACCCTCTCAGAGAAACAACTGGCATAGGTCCACACAAGTCGAAATGTATCAAATCACAAGTCGAAATGTATCAAATCAAGAAATCTTGTTGACCTGCATCACTGCTCGTAAAAGCAGTTTTGGTATAGTTTCCCAAAGCACACCCCCTACATACATCACTATGCTCTATGCTGAGCTCTGGAAAAGCTTTAACCATATACCTCAACATCCTCAAAGCTGGATGATGCAGATGAGCCGTCCTCCTGTGCCACAGCTCACAAAACTCATTGTTGCTGCTATGTGCCAAAGCATGCTAGGGCTGAAATAAGAGCTTGTACAGTTTCCCACATCTCACTCCAATGGTGTTGGAAGCAGATGGTCCTGCAGTCTTGGGAAGAACATGCACATGTCCATCAAGGAAGGACAGCCCAAGACCCCTAACCTCAATCATGGAAACTGAGATCAAGTTCTTCTTCAGTCTAGGTACATACAGTACATCTCTCAAAATCATGGGATTCATGGATTCTCTGAAAAGTAATGGTCCCATGCCCAACTGCTCTAACAACTATGTCATCTCCCAACACTACCTCCACATCAATCTCTGCCTGTGAAAGCTCGGAGAACATCTCTCGAGCACCTATCACGTGGTTCGAAGCTCCACTATCAATATACCACGTGTTGGTGGTGGATGCACTCAAGGAATGACCTGTCAACAAGGAATACTCCCTCTCAATATCAATATATGCACTGGTGATGATGGATGCTCTCTCTCTATCAACACGCCTAGTACAGAGCAAAAACTCTCTCTTGAATCTAGTTGTAAAGTCCTCCACCTCTGCCGAAGATGATGTCTGTTGCTACTACTACTTCTTCTTTTGTGGACACTGCTCAGCATAGTGCCCAAACTTCTGAGAAGTGAAGCACTTCACAGTGCTCAAATCCTTCTTTTTGTCCCTCCTGCTGCTTATCCCCACCCTTCTTGGGGCCCTTCTTGAACTTCTCCTTCCCCTTTGCTGTCAATGCCACATTCTCTTCAACCTCCCTGCTAGTAGAAGAGTTTCCCTGCACAAGACCTCTCCGGGTCTCCTCCTAAACAAAGTCATCCCAAGTCCTCTCCCATGAAGGTAAATTCTCCCTGGCTACTATGGCCTCCACAAAAACATCCCAAGGATTTGAAACCCCGTTCAAAGTTGTCCGCACTAGCTCTGAACCAGGAACAACCTCCCCCACTAGTGCAAGCTCATCTCTCACTTGAGAGATCTTAATAAGGTAGGAAATCACACCCTCGGCTTTGGCCATCTTGATGGTTTTCAACTTCTCTCTCAAAACCATCTTCCTATTCTCGTTTGAGCTTTGAAACAAGTTGGTCAAAGCATCCCACATCTAAAATGCTCCGGTCTTACTCGAAATGTGTGGGATCACATGTTCTTTAAATGCATCTAGGATTATTCTTCTAGCATTTATGCCATTCTTGTTGAAGGCAGAAAGTGTTGTTGCATCAGTGGATGGGGGAACAACAATAGGATTTGTTGTAGTGTTGTGAACCCCCTCATCCCACAACTCATTTTCCTCCAATATCAGCACTAGCCTAGCCTTCCATGGGACAAAATTCCTAGCCCCATCAAGCCTATCCTCCCACCTAAGTCTCGTTGCCATTTTCTCTGCAAAGTTAAAGTTTCAACAAAGTGTTGCCCACTGACAAAAGAAATCACTGAAGTCTGAAATTTTTCACTGTGTAAAATTCTGCCCTTTTTTTAACAAAGCTCTAATACCATATAGAATTTTCAGCACTCTCCCAACCCAGTTTTCAACTCCGTTTAAAACATTGTTTAATGCCCAACCCAATTCATATTTCTGCTGCAAATTAGATTTTTCTCGTAAACAATATAGGACCGAAACACAAAAAGAGTTTCTACAACATTTTATGAGTAGCAAATAAAACACATTCAGACATAGATTTTTGGTCCAATGCCCCAGGAAAAACCACAATCTCCGGAGAAAACCTATGAGAGAAAATTTTATTTATCTGGAAAATTTACAGCAATAGATAGAAAATATCAGTCCAACTGTTAAACTAGTAGCAACAAGGAAGGTTTTCCTGCATGCATGTATTCTTGCATGTAGAAGACTTAAATTAGGAAACCAGTTGTATTTAATTTATTTTTCCTAAGTTTACTTTGGAAAATAAATTAAAGTGATCTAAATTAACTCTAGTGAAACACTAGTTAAAGTGAAAGTAAAATTAGGGTTTTCGCTTTACCTAAAGTTATAAAAGAGAGATCAATTGGTGGAGAGGACACACACACTTGTATTCTAACAAAGACAGGATACAGACAGGGAGAGAAAGTCAAACAGAGGATTTAGCTGGGAAGACGAAGGAGGGAGCAGCAAGATCACCGAGCTTTGTACAGATGGGTCGTACACTCACGCAGGAGGGTGCTGAGGTTTAGCTAGGGTTTTGCCTAGTGATTCAGTCGTGTAACTGCATTCGCCAAGTTTGGGTGAATTTGCAGTATTGTAAACGCTCCATATTTTCTCATATTAAAATGTATATCTGACCGCTGCACCAGTTTTCCCATCTTGTGTTTTTTTTGGGGTTCCATACCGAAAATAATAGTGTCAATATTGTGATGTGATGTTGTGATTTATTTCTCAGTTTTATATTCCGCTGCATGCTATAAAAGATATTCATGTGTGGTTATCAGTAGAGATTTGCATGCTCTGTTTAGCCCTAGTTTGAATATTAAAGGAAAATTTACATGGTATCAAAGCTCTAGTGAGCTAAAGCTGAGAGATTTGCAGCAGCAGTGATAGATCAGGGGCATATCGATAGGAAGACACAAAGCTAGACTTCCAGATCTAGGGTTTGATAGGTACACTTCACTATGGTCGTGGAGTTGAGAGTTGAAGATAGACTCCAGGGTGCTCAGAACTTTACTACATGGAAAGAAATGATCACAAGGATCCTAGATGTCATTGATGCAAAGGAGCACATTGACTCCACGAAGGTTGCACCCACAGATCCGGTAGATCTAGCAACTTGGAAGAAGATTGATTCCATAGCCATGCTAATTATCATGGATGGAGTGAAGGACCATATAGTTCCTTACCTTTCGGGTAAGACGACCCCAGCAGAGATGTGGACGGCTTTGGAGAGTCTGTACCAAAGAAAGAACGAGAACCGGAAGATGGTGTTGCAAGAGAAGATGCGCAGCACCAAGATGGCCAAGGGAGAAGGAGTGGTGCCTTATCTCACGAGGCTCACACAAATCAAGGATGAGCTTCGAGTTGTTGGCTCTAAGACAGTGGATGAGGAGCTAGTTCGGATAGCCCTCAATGGCTTCTCTAAGCCGTGGGACACCTTTGTTAAAGGTGTTGTGGCTAGGGAGAAGCTCCTTGATTGGCAGAGACTATGGGATGACTTTGTGCAGGAGGAGACCTGCATGGGTCAAGGATCAGGCTCATCCAGCAATGCTCCATAGATCATGGATGAGGAGGCTCTAGTCCTTATAGGGAAGAGCAAGTGGAAGGAAAATAGGAAGAAGGATGGTAAGAAGAACCTTGACGTGTCAAAGGTCAAGTGTTTTATTTGCCACAAGCAGGGACACTTTGCCTCCCAGTGCCTAGACAAGAAGAAGAAGAGTAACACTTAGATGGTTGGATCTGCAAAGGTGGATGAGTTCAGCAGGAACTTCGATGAGGAGTTTTGCTTGATAGCTTGCATGGCAAGCACCACAGGGAGCAGCATATGGTACATTGACAGTGGAGCATCTAGTCACACGACTGGACAAAAGAGATTCTTCAGAGACTTGCAAGAGGGTGGAACAAGGATCCACGTTGAGCTGGGTGATGATGCGCGGTATCAGACGCAGGGAGTTGGCACTCTTTCATTTGAGAGGGAGTCTGGCAAACCCCTCAGTTTTGCTGATGTGTTATATGTTCCAGGACTGACCAAGAACCTTATATCAGTCTCCACTCTGGAGGACAAGGGATATTAGGTGAAGTTTTGTGACCATAGAGTATATATCAGGCCCAAGGGGTCAAATAGGAGCTTGGATTGGGTGATTGGCAGGAGGAGCAGAAAAGTGTACACACTACACTTTGAGCCTGCAAAGGCTCTAGTCAGCAGCAACAGTAGCAGTTAGGGTGAGTTGTGGCATAGGAGGATGGCACACTTACACCATGGAGCACTAAAGCTTTTGAGACAGGCAGTCATTGGAGTTCCTCAGGTACAGGAGGAAAAGCATAACCACTGCAAGGGTTGTGCTTTGGGGAAGAACATCAGGTAGCCTTTCCCACAAAGTGAGCACAAGTCTAAGGAGCCCTTCGACTTGGTGAATTTGTATGTATGCGGGCCTATGAGTGTCCATTCGTTCAGTGGTTATAGTTATTACGTAACCTTCATTGATGGCTATTCCAGGAAAACTTGGATCTATTTCCTGAAGGCCAAGTCAGAGGTCTTTGAGAGGTTCCGAGAGTTCAAGACTCTTGTGGAGAACCAAACATGAAAGAAGATTCGGGTGTTGAGAACAGACAACGGGGGTGAGTACACCTCCAATGAGTTCATGGAGTATTGTTCGGCAGAGGGGATCAAGAAGGAGCACACTGTGCCCCATACCCCGTAGTAGAATGGAGTTGCGGAGCAAAAGAACATGACGATGGTTGGAACAGCCAAGGCCATGCTATTTGATCAGGGATTACCACTATTCCTCTGGGTCAAAGCATACAAGACTGTAGTATACATTCAAAACAGGTGTCCCCACACAACCTTGGGCAAGAAGACACCAGAGGAAGTCTTCACAGGAACCAGGCCAGATGTGAGTCACATTCTTATATTCAGAAGTGTCTGCTATTGTCATGTTCATGCTGACAATAGGAAGAAGCTGGACCCTTCTGTAGAGGAGGGGTTGCTTGTTGGGTACAGCAAGATATCGAAGGCATATAGAGTTTACATTCTTGCTCGCAGAAGGATCATTTTGGGCAGGGATGTCCAGTTCGATGAGGACAAGGCCTTGTGGAGATCTTTGGACTTACTAGCAAAGCAACAGACAACACAAGAGACGGGTCAAATTGGAGGAGCCAGATGTACAGGTACAGATACAGAGCACAAGTTCTGGTGGTCAGAGGGAGTCAGGTGGACAGGATCCTTCAGTCATTGACTTGAAGGATGAGCTGCAGCAAGAGACGGATATCCAGTAGTCGGAGCAGGTTGACACTAGGCCAAGACCTAAGTGGTTTAGGTCCATAGTGCAGGATTCTAGGCAGGTAGATCCTCCACAGACATATTTTAGACGGAGTGTACCACCAAAGAGGCTTAGTTATATGGCACCGATGACAGAGTTGATTAACTATGAACCTTCCAGCTTCGAGGAAGTTGCACAACATGATGTATGGCAGGAGGCTATGGTTGAGGAGTATGACTCCATTATAAAAAACCAGGTATGGGAGGTTGTGTCGAGGCCACAAGGGAAAAAGGTGGTGGGATCCAGATGAATCTACAAGGTGAAGCATGCAGCAGACAAAAGCGTGGAGAAGTACAAGGCACACTTCGTGGCAAAGGGGTTTCACAAAAGGAGGGTATTGATTATGAGGAGACCTTCTCCCCTATTTCCAGGTGTTCTTCCATTCGGTCCATTATCTCACTAGCAGTTGAGATGGGTTGGCGTGACCATCAGATGAACGTCAAGACTGCCTTCCTCAACGGAGTGATAGAGGAGGAGGTATATATTGAGGAGCTAGAGGGGTTTGATGTGGAGGACAGGGAGACACATGTATGCAAATTGCATCGAGCTCTTTACGGGCTCAAGCAGGCACCTCGAGCGTGGTACTCGAGGATTGACAACTATCTACAGGAGATGGGATTTCAGCGGAGTGAGGTTGACCACAACCTGTACTTCTTGACAGGTGAGGTGCCTCTCATACTGGTCCTATATGTGGATGATATCTTTTTGACAAGAGATGAGAGGATGATTGGAGACTGCAAGTCCAATCTTGCAGTGGAGTTTGAGATGAAAGACCTTGGGCTGATGCATTACTTTTTGGGCTTGGAGGTTTGGCAGAGAGATGGAGGCTTCTTCATCAAACAAAGGAAATATGCAATAGAGATCCTGAAGAGATTCAGGATGGAGGACTACAACCCTATGGCCATACCTCAAGTTTCCAACTGGAGGAAGATTGATGCATCAGGGTCAGACGGATTTGATATTACTTTGTATCGTCAGCTTATTGGATTGCTTATGTATATGGTCAACACTCGACCAAACATCAGCTTTGCTGTCAACTCTTTGAGCCAATTCATGGTGGACCCTCGGAGAGTGCATTGGACAGCTGCGAAGCACATACTTAGCTACATCAGAGGTACAGTGGAGTATGGAATGGTTTATGAGCATAGGGGGAGTGTGCAATTAGCAGGTTTCATAGATGTTGACTGGGCAGGATGTGTAGAGGACCCGAAGAGTACTTTAGGTTGATGCTTCAGCATTGGGTCAGGGGTTGTCTCTTGGTTCAGCAGGAAGCAGAAGTCAGTTGCATTGGGCTCGGCAGAGGCTGAGTACATGGCTACTTGTGAGGGTATGTGGCTGAGGAAGTTACTTTCAGGGTTGTTCGAGTGTGAGCTAGAGGCTACAGTAGTTCACTGTGACAATCAGAGTGGCATCAGGCTATCTGAAAATCTAGTGTTCCATGACCGAAGCAAACACATAGACATCAAGTACCACTTCTTGAGAGATTGTGTTCAGAGGGGAACCATTCGGTTGGAGTACATATAGACAGATGAGTAGGTGGCGGAAATTTTCACCAAGGCACTTTGCAGACAAAGTTTTGTGAAGTTCAGGGATAAGTTGAGGTTGCTACTGAATCCCTTCCTCATTGAGAGGGAGTGTTAAACTAGTAGCAACAAGGAAAGTCTTCCTACATGCATGTGTTTTTGCATGCATAAGACTTAAATTAGGAAACCATCTGTATTTAATTTACTTTTCCTAAGTTTAATTTAGAAAATAAATTAGAGTGATCTAAATTAACTTTAGTGAAACACTAGTTAAAGTGAAAGTGAAATCAGGTTTTTGTTTTACCACTAGTTAAAATGAAAGTGAAATTAGGGTTTTCGCTTTACCTGAAGTTATAAAAGAGAGATTAATTGGTGGAGAGGACACACACACTTGTATTCCGACAGAAACAAGACACAGACAGGGAGAAAAGGTCAGACAGAGGATTTAGCTGGGAAGACGGAAGAACGAGCAACAAGATCACTAAGCTTCGTATAGTTGAGCTGTACACTCACGCAAAAGGGTGCTAAGGTTTAGCTGGGTTTTGCCCAGTGATTCTGCTGTGTAACTGCATTTGCTAGGTTTGGGTGAATTTGCAGTATTGTAAACGCTCCATATTTTCTCATAATAAAATCTATATCTGACTGCTGCACCAATTTTCCCATCATGTTTTTTTCCTAGGGTTTCCATACCCAAAATAATAGTGTCAATATTGTGATGTGATGTTGTGATTTCTTTCTTAGTTTTATATTCCGTTACATACTGTAAAAGATATTCATGTGTGGCTGTCAGTAGAGATTTGCTTGCATTGTTTAGCCCTAGTTTGAATATTAAAGGAAAATTTACACCAACTTATCTCAACCTGATGAAGAAAATTTGCCTCGTTTTTCGTGCCAAAAGGGAAAAAAATCAAACTCAGAAATTTCATGTTGTACCCTCCTCGAAAATCGTGTTGTTGTACGGACTGTACGGCAACCGTATGCACGGGATGTATGACCTATCTGTATGGACCTGTCTCGATTTCTGTGTTGGTTGAACTACCTCGAGAATTTTGCTTAAAACTCGTGCCTCGAAAACTGTGCCTAACTTCTCCTCGAAAATTGTGCCTCAATTTTTGTGCCCCAAGATCCGTATAGTACGACATGTATGGAACAACAATAAATGCTCTTTATGTTGCATTGAATTTTGTGCCCTGCTGCTGTTCTTTCCTTCCTCGATTTGTGTGCCCAAAGAAAAATGCTCTTGTTGCTATTTTCTTCTCTTTCTCAGAAATGGCTTTGTTCTCTCTCAAAATGCAAAAGTGCCTCTTCACTTGGAAAACCTTTCTTTTAGGTAAAAAGTTAGGGTGAATGAAAAGCCATCTCTAATCCTAGGGCTCAAATTAGACTAGATGAGTGGTTGTGATTAAAATCACTTTTCTCCACAAAATAAAATTGAATTCACTCACTTTTTAAATTTTCACTTAAAGTGCACTTTATTCTCTAAAGTGCAATTAATGCTCATCTCAAGTCATTAATATAAAGTCCAAGTGACTCAATCCCTTTTCCTAGTGACTTAGGAAAATGTCACTTAAGGGAACAACTCCTAGGTATAAAAATCAACACTATGATGAGCAGGTGGGAGGGTTCTGAATCTGGTTTCAAGTCCACTTCAAGTTAGCAACTACAAGGCCCCTGAAAAGGCTTTCATAAGAAACAAATAAATTTAAATAATGGATCCTCATACTGAACTGCTGGAAATGTTAACGGCAATCAGTAATCATGATAATGAGGTGGTGAATAGAAGTAAATAGATTGAGGTAAGTTGGAGGTGCACCAACAAAATTACTAAATAATATGTGGGAGAGAGGCAATCAATAAAGAGTGAGTTCTCTTTTGGTTGTGTTATGAATTTTTCCCAAGGTTACACAAACCGTGGGTGCGATCGAAATCAGCTGAAGAATCTGATATAGGTGCGGCACTCATTCCAAAATTAGGAATTGGGGATTCGGAACCTTAACCCTATTTAACCTTAATTATCCTACATTTATACTACGTAAACAGCTTTAGATGAGTCAAAACGAGGTGGAAGAATCCGATGAAGAATCTGGGAATCCAACTCGGGTGCGGTTAGGCCTAGGGCCGAATCTGGGGACTTAGATTTTTCCTCATTTCAACTACAATGATTCTCCTCCCTCCTCTATTTAGTGTTTACGATTTTTGGTCATTTCATAAGTTGTACGTACTTCTGTAGAATATTATTCCTAATATATTTTAGTATTTGTTTAATCATTCTCCAGAAATCTTCAGTATCTTTTTAGATTTCTAATCAGATTTTATTGTTGTTATTTAGTAATTTACTATTTTCTGGTTTTGTTTTTTGTTAGGCAGATACTATGGGTGGGGTAAGTAAGGCAGATCCTAACAGCCCACATAGTGAGTTTAGAGATGATGCAGATTGCACATTGCAATGGGCGAATGGGAAGGCCAAGGAAGAGAAGGTATGCATGGTTTCATGCGATTTCTTTAAAATAACGCCATATTAAATTATTTGTTACTTCTTTATTTATTGACTGCATGGTGGTAAAGGAAGGTGGAAGAGCACTAATGACACTGCTGAAATATCCTTGTGTGCAGGTGCAAATGTAAAGGAAGAGGATGAGTTCTACATTTGTTGATAATAACCCTTATTGTAGGTTTAGGGTTGATGCATATTTACAGGTACAATGGGCGAGGAGAAGGCTAAGGAGTAGGAGGTATGCATTGTTCTATGCTGGTTGAGCTTAACTCATTTGTTTTTACATCATTGATGAAAGTATGAAACTACTGAAATGTCTGTGTGAGAGAGATACGAGCTAGTGAGTAAACATGGGATAGTAGTTATGCATGGTTTCAAGTTTGTTTGTTTAGGAGCTATCTAAATTCTTATTGATGTATACTAGAATTTTAAAATCTCCTCACAAACTTTGGAAGATTGTGGTATTGCAAAATATTTTTTACAATATAGTAGCTGTCAGTACAAACATCATCAGGTAAACTCCTTGCTTTGTCACCCAAGAAACTAACAGTTGGTTCTAGTAACATTTCATTAAACAGGTGTTAGTCTACATATATTAGTATCTAGTCTGATGGGACACTCTTAAGTGTCAGTCACAGTGACAAGGTGCAAGTAATAGACCTCTAGACTTGCCCATCATATACATTCTGTTATTCAAATTACTACTATCAGTCTTCTCTGGACATGCTAACCCTCCTAAAACTTCTTAATACGAATCTTAAAACATCCTTCATAGTAGAAATGCCCTCTAGAGCAAGGGGATAAACTTATAAAGTGCCCATCTGAAACCTCCCATGGTTGAAACACACTGTCAATACAACTTGATGTTAATTGCCTTGAAAGTTGAACCATGCATCCAAAACACATGATCTCAATTTACTTATTTGTGGCTCCAGTCTTGTAGCACATCCATCATCACTCTGCAATTCAGAGAAAATTAGACATTTGAAGGTAAAATAATAGCGTTGGGGGAAAGGTAAAATAATGGCACATAAAGATGAACAAGATATCCTTTCCCATATCAGAGGGGTATTTATTTACAAAATTTGGTTGGGACTAACACCTGACCTCCTAAAATGCATGCCTTTTGAGAAGGGCAGACCACATGGCATGAATGGAACCTGGTACTGTCCATCATCACTCTCGAGTGAACCAAAGCCTCATGAAATATCTAATAGTTTTGGAAAAATTTATATGTTGCAGAAGTAAATCAATGGAATGGAAAACTACATTTTCATTCTTCAATGCACTATGGGGTTAACCATCCGACTAAATGCACTATTTTTCATATATTCTCCAGAAGGAATTCTTCACATTTGAAGTTGCTGCAACTGTGTTAAATTAATGTGAAATTTATGGATGTTTGCATTAGTGTAATGTGCATTAATAGGTGGACCGCCTGTTTAGCTTTACTTTTGATTAACACTTGGGGGTCTGTAGTTTGCTCTGTTAATTGTGCTTCAGATTACCCCTTGGGTGTTTGTATTTTACTATTAACTTTAACTGTGTTTTATTTCATTAATGGTGTTGTATGATGGTGAAGATGAGCAAGACCCTCTGCAGAACCAATTGCTATGTTCATTCATCGAGACCAGTCAAGGAGGCATTTTGCAGAGACCATAGAGACGTGAAAATATGGTGAGATTGGGTATGCAGTCATAGACTATGGGACGTTTATGATCTTCAGGACAGCATCCATGCAAGCCGAGTCAAATTTTATGTCTAACTTGACCAAAAAATCTGTGCTTCCACTGCAAACTCCATTTCAGCTTTGGTACTCTACACCTTTCATCTCTTAACATCTTTGGGACTCTACACCTCACAACAAACTATGGAACATACCAAAGATGACCCAAAAACCACCTTCTCCAATTTTATTATCATAATTGAAATCGTTTGTAGATGCAACTATTTCAATGAAAAAACCGGTCAAACACTGCCTTTCTTTTCCATTGCCTTCCTTCGAGATGTTGGGTAGTAAACAAGGAACTCTTTGAGCAATTTACTTCATTCTCAAGCCATAATTTATCACCCTATGCAAGAACCACAAAAAGAACTATTTTCATTGCATGCAGTTGAAGAATTGGTTTCTTAAAAACTCCAATGCCATCTAGGACCTATTAGCAGTCTACATTTTTTCTTCATTAAGGTTAACAGTACGAGCAACGATTATTGATGTCTTACATCTTGATCAATAGTCAACTCAATATTTCTAACAACAATATGCACATCTGCAGTATCTGTTGAACCATGTTGAATCAGAACAAATGCAGTAGCATTTTTTGGATCGTAGTTGAACAGTGGACCGTACTGACTTTTATCTTGTTTACCATATTGGGCAGTATTGGGCTTTTATTTTTTTCTTTTTCTTTTTATTCCAACTCTTTTATAGATTTTATTGTGCCATCCCTTCTTCTTATAAACATTCTTATGGTTTATAGGGTTTTTAATTTGACACTTTTTTTATTTTTATTTTTTCACTTTGTTTTAAATTCTTTGCTAGCTTGATTTCTCTTTACTCAATTGGAATAGACCAATGGTGTGGGCTAAATAAGGTGAGATGAAGGCCCATTATTGAAGAAGCAAATGAAAATTTCCTAAGGCAAACTAGATGAAGAGAAAGTAATGTATGTACGATTTCCTTTTCTTGCATTTATTTTTAATTAAAAAATATGGTTGCAAAAACACTAGAGATGGGTGTTGTGTTATGCAAGTGCATATGCAAAACATGGTCATGCCATAAAAGTTGTCATTATCTCGTTGAGGTGCATACTGTTACTAAGGGTGAGTGCTAATTATCTATCAATAAAACCTTTGGTTTTTCTATCAATAAAACCTTCTATTGCTGATTTAAATACATGTTGATTATATGCAAGGCTTCCCTCTCATAACCACAACAACAAATTTACAATCATCCATTTGTTTATTAATATAACAAATTTAGTTATATGGAAAGCATTTTTGGAGCTGCCTTTTGGTTTACAATAACCAATAGCCATACTTCTTATCACAAGTTGCTACCACTTTTCTAAGGGGTGGAAAATGCAAGGAGGTTTGCATTTTTGAACATTTTTAACTTTTGCTTTTATGAATATATATTTACAAGTAGGGATTTCACTGTATTTACAACAATTAGGTAGTGAAGTTGAGTGCTAGTTAGAAACCATAACCTTTAATTGTTTATTATTTAGTTATGAGTTTATCTACAAAAATTGAGTATTGATTGCATCATAGAGCTTTACAACAATTAGGTAGTTAAGTTGAATGCTAGTTAGAAACCATAACCTTTAACTATATATTCTTTACTTATATATATCCACCATTTTGTTTCATAAATTAAAAGGAATGCATATACACTTATAACTTTGAGCTTATATTGATTACATCATAGAGCTTTCACTATATCTACGAAACTCAAGTTGAGTATTGATCATATTATACTTTCAATTAAAATGTATAGTTTTAATTGTTTATGCTTCACTTATATATGTTAAAAGTGCATAAACAATCACAACATGCCTTCACTCTATATGACAATTAGTCACAATACATGGGCCTCCACTTTATACACAACAATATATAGTTGAATACTAGTTAGAAAGCATAGTTTGTTTGTGTTTTTTTTCTTTTTGTTTTTTTTTAAGTCTATGTGGTTCACAACCTCGAAAGATAAAGGGCTCGCTATATCCATGCCAATAATTCTCGGGGAGGCCACCAAAAGGGGCTTCACCCTGTCGGCTCCAAGTTCAAGATCCTAACCCCAAAAGACCCTTACTTCGGTCTTGGAATCGGAAGCACCAACCAATTGAGCTACCCCTAGGAGCTCAAGCATAGTTTTGCTTGTTTATGATTTGCTTATATTTATTAATAACCATTTTATTGTCAATTATCTCTAATCTCTTTTAAGAGCCAAACAAATCAATAAATATGAATGTTATATCTTTTCTATTCAGACACTATATCAAAAAGTATATTTTTGTACGAGAATGTAACGGTTATGCATTTGTAATTATTTATGAGATTGTATTTACGAAGGTATTTAAGTTAATTTTGTGTTTTGAAAATAAAATTCTTATTATAAATTCCACATTTTGCATGTTAATGTTATATCTTTTCTAGTCAGACACTACATCAAAAAGTATATTATTGTAAGAGAATGTAGGTTATGCATTGGTAATTATTTATGAGATTATATTTACAAAGGTATTTAAGTTAATTTTGTGTTTTGAAAATAAAATTCTTATTATAAATTTAACATTTTTCATGTGTAAATGGAAGAATGAGGAGTACAATGTAATGGAGAGGGCATTGATAGAATAATATGGATTATAAACAAGTAACAAGTATTAGTTTATAAAAGAGAATATGCATAACAAAGAAACAAGCCAGAAAATGCTGACTTTAGAACCCCAAATGAAATTCACTGGGTGAACAAGTTTCTTGAATATCTATCAAAATATGCAGTCTAACTTCTTGGCAAAATTCATGCCTTTAACAAAGTATATCTTTACATATTGATAGCAGATTTTTATGAAAAAAAAACATCGATAATTATATATAAAAAGGTAAAGAAACAAGACTTCATTAATGGTTACGACCCTGGAACACTTTCGACTGCAAATATTCCCTTTCCTCCATAGTGATGTTATCATTTTTTTGTTGGTTGTTGTGCTTTCCTTTTGAGGCTTCAACAACTTCTTGAACCGCTACAAGCTCCTCCTGTATCCAGATGAACTTGTCCTCGCTCTGCTAGTTTTCAGCTGAAATAGCTTCCATAATCAAACCTTTCATTTCTATCATAAAATTCTTCATGCCTTCAAAATTGGCTATCTAAGAGATGTAAAAAGTACTTAATAAAAATGCAACTTTACATTTTTTATTGTATACACTTTATATTATTTATTATTAAAATCATTATGTTTTCACGATTCCTTTAAAGATAGCCATGACCAAAGCTACCTTGAGGAGTTGTATTAATTAGTTAAAAACACCAAAAGTCATAGCCAAAGCTTCCTTGAGAAGTGTCTTTATTGTTATGTGTTTCAAAGCTACCTTGACGAGTTGTATTAATTAGTTAAAAACACCTAAAGTCGTAGCCAAAGCTTCCTTGAGGAGTGTATTTATTGTTATGTGTTTCGATACATATGAATTTTTAGATAATTCTATAAAATTGATGCAATATAAATATATTATTTGAAATTAATTCTAGACTTGCATTCTACAGCTCAGTAGGAGAGAGATGTGTAGCTCCTTCCGTGCTCATCTTAGAGTTGACATGTGTTCTTTATAAAAAAATAAAAAAATATTTTAAAAAATACCATGTTGGCTTAAATTAAATTTAAAATATTTAGAATTGCATATATAAAACAACATAAATTAGATAAACTACAACCATAAACATTGGATTACTTACACATTTCATCAACATTTCCACTCTTAAAAAGGGTTTACAGCTTGAGAGATTTGATCCCTCTCGATGCTTGGTAGATCTCCTTTTAGATGGATTTCTGCTGGTATTTTAAACATTGAAAATTAATTGATTTATATAAAACAAAAAGATAATGAAGATGAGAATCTAATAAAGATGAAAATTTTATGTTTTTTTTTTTTTTTAACTATATCTTTGTTTATGTTATTTATAACTTGAATGGTAGATACATTGTTGGATTTTAAAATTTAATTTTATAATAAATATTATGACTTTTAAGATGTATTTTTAATTTATATTTGAATTTCTTTTTATAATATATATCTTAAATTTAAGATTTATGTTTTATTTATGTTTATAATAAATATCTTAACTTTAAGATTTATGTTTTATTTTTATTTTTTTATAACAAATATCATAAAGTTGAGATTTATGTATTTTTGTTTTGAGTTGTTTGTGTTTTACACAACTATACAAGTATGTGATTGCTCTATTTTAAATTAATTAAATACTTACTACATCAAGTTTTATGGTTTTCAATATAATAGGTTATTATTTGATTTTATGGTATTTAATTAACTTTAATGTCATTTTATGTATTATGATGTTATTTTTATAAATAATTAAATTTTTTGTGTAAATTAAATATTTGATTGTATATCTTACATATTTTGAATTTGAATATGATTAATTTGAAATAGGTAGTTGTGTTCATATTTTGTGTTGTTTGTGTTTACTGTTTGTACGTATATTATTTGTGTTCATATTTAGTGTTGTTTGAGTTTACTATTATGGTATATATATTATTATATTATGTTGTGTTTGTATTTGCATTAATTTAATTGTTTTTAGATGAATATATGTTATTAAAAATGTTATAGAGAAAGAGAGAAAATTTTGAATAATATGAAATGTGTGATTTTGTTTTTGTTGAGTGGTAGTGTATAGTTATGTTTGTACGTGTTACTAATTATATAAAATTAATTTTGTTAATATGTTTTCTTTGTTTAACTAGAAATTAGAACATTATGAATTATGTTGATTATGTCTTAGTATTGTATGTCCAACTTACCATTTATCCTAACAACTACCATGCAAGTGAAAATAATGCTTGGCACAAGCACCGTCATCATTGAGAAACTTTAACCTTGGTGGGGGTGATCATAGCACCCCACTTTAACCAGCATGATAAGCCACATTGACATGTGATACAAATTTGAATAATTTATTATAAAAATAAAAAATATTATATTGAAGTACCTTGATTTGCAAATCATACTACCAGGAAATTGGAAAATTTAAGACTATGGAAATTAAAGCTAAAGCATAGTTAGGGGAGAAAATGAAAGTCATTGGGATCAAATAAAATGATTATGATGTCAAAGTAGAAGCCATATCCATTTACCAAATATACTAATACCAATAAGTTAAGTAATCAAGAAAATTGACTAGTTTAAAGTTGAAAGAACATATTTTGATTAATTGTGTAAGTCATGCATAATGGGATAAAACGCCACTATTGTAAGTAGACAAGACATGATTCAGAGAATTTTTGGTACTTCTATTCGGAGAGGACATCGAGAGGCTCACTTCAAAGACAAGTACTTGAAGATCAAGAAAGTGGGCACTTCAATTATTATGAATGAGAAATTAATGTTGGTGACGAATAATAAATAGCAAGGGTTATGGAGAAAATAACTTGGATCATAAACCACACCACATATGAGTGCTTATTCTTTGGGTTGTATACACAAACATTTTAAATTATATCTCTCAATTAACAATTTATATTATCAAGCCAACATTTGTGGATGAAGTAGAGGGTGATGTAATGATTTTTGTCTACTAATTGCTGTTTATGAGTTCATGCCTGTCACATTTTCAACATTAATGCATTCAGCCATAATGTTTATGAGTTCATGCTTGTCACATTTTCAAAATTAATGCATTCAGCCATAATGTGTACATGGTAAGTTTTTTTCTGCTCATTTCGAACAATAAAATAGACCAATATTTGGCATCAAAAAACAAGTGAGATTTTGAAATAGACAATGAGCATGCCTATTACGAGACACATCTAAAAATACAATCGACTTAATATAGAACTTTGTCTTGCCAAACATGGGGTTAAGAAAATATTAGACTTGGTTTACCATAGGATTAAAGATCTAATTGATCCATTTTTTGGAGAAAATTTCTTCTCGAAAGTTACCTTGAAGTTCACCTAAAAATAACTTTCCTAAAGAGAAATTTGAATAGTTAGCAATGTCATTGTGTTAATCATCCACCAACAATATTTTGGAGATTGATGAATGAAAAGGTGTTATTTTGAACCTTATTTAATTAATTTTGAAATTAATATACCTAATAGTAAAATTAAAGAAACAATACTTCAAAGAGAATTTGAAGAGACCAATGACAAGGAATGTAGAAAATCAGCTTACATAATCAATAGAGGTGGATTGTGTTGAATTTTGTACCAAGGAAGTGTTCCCCTAGTGATTTTTGCCGAAGTCACTAAAATGGGACAAGTTACATGACCCTTGCATTAATTGCTTGAGAAAAGTAATTAATGTCACTTTAGAATTATAAAGTGACTTTTCAAATAAATTTAAGTTGTGGTTGAGAGAGAAAATATTTAATAGAGAGAAATTATTTTTCTCATCCATTGATGAGAAATCACTAGATTAGAAGTGGGTCCTTGATCTAGAAACTCTTCAACTACCCTAGAAGATGAAACGACAAGACAAGGGAAAAGATTGAAAAAGGAGCTCATTCCTCATTTGCACTCACCCCCCAAGAGATTTGGAGCAAGGTCGAGAAGCTTGAGAGGAGCAAGAGAGTTGGAGAGGAGACCAAGTTGACTTCTTAAGAAGAGAAGCATCCAACGAAGAGAGAGAGAAACTACTGCATGCATTCCCTGTAAGTCAAGAAGCAGTAGAGAAACATCAAAATCAAGGAGAGAGGCACAAAAATCGACGTGAAGGTACAACAACATGAATTCCAAGGTTGTTGGCATAAATTTTTTAGGAGCATAAGTGCAACATTAAATGTGTTCGTATCATTCATACCGTCCGCACTATTTCCTATACCAAAGTGCATGATTTTCAAGGCTATGATAGCACAAATTTTGAGGTAGTGTTCTATGCTCTTATGCTCGCTTGAAAAATCCACCAAGTACAACTTAGGTGGTAATAGTCCTTCTAGATCCTAATCCGTTTTCCATTTCCTGGATTCCATTGCAGGTTACTTTTAATAATGTTGATCGCCTTCTTGCATAGATTCCAAATTTGTGATCCATTCCCTATCGCGAGGGGCTCATCCATACACATTTTCCTTGTTCCTTTCATATATTTTTTCCATAGAATCTCTTTCCACCATTCCTTCTCTCTAGAAACAACTCTCCAAAGGATTTTTGCTCCAAAGGCGAGGTTCATTAAGTTTGGATCTCTTATATTAGTCCCTCCACAATTTTTTGGACTGCAGACAATGTTTGAGTTAATGCGGTGGAATTTTTTTGATCCATTTGATTTACCTCCTTAGCATAGAAATTTCCGAACCTCCTTGGTAATTTCCTGCGTTATTCTTTTTGGAGCTAGGGAGACAAAACATGCATAGATATGACAGGCTAAGAGGATGGAATTAATGAGGACAATTTTTCCTGCTAGGTTGAGCCACCTTACTTCCTAAGAAGAGATCTTTTTCTTGATCTTTTCAACTATTTCTTGCCATTCTGTTTATTTTTTTTCCTCTGAAAAATAGGAGTCCCAAGATAGTTGAATGAGTTCCAAGTATTCTTTCCTTCAAATCCTAAAACTCTTGCTATCCTATTCAATATCCTAGTCGAACATTTCCATTCATACACTTTAGATTTTACAGTATTCACCTTGCCATATGAAGCTTTTAGGAAAGAGTCCAAAACTTTTTTGAACCTTTCTGCGATCACCGTAGAGGCCCCACCTAACATAATTATATCATCTATAGACTGAGCATGAGTAACAGCTTTGACTCCCTTGGCGATCTTAAGGCCTTTTAGTTCCCCTTTTTCTTGCAGTGTTTGAATTTTTATGCTCAGTGAGTCAACTACTAACAGAAAAAGGTACAGAGACAGGGGGAAGCCCTTCCTGATTCCCCTAGAGGCTTGGAAAGAAACCTGTTGGCTTGTCGTTTATTAATGGAGAAATACATGTTTTTATCCTCCTAATGAATTTATTAGAAAATCCAAGCTTGAGCATGATTTCAAGTAGAAAAAAATGGTTCGCCCTATCAAAAGCGTTAGCCATATCAATTTTTATTGCCATACCTTGTTGCTTTCTTCCTAGGCTGGTATGAATGGCTTCTTGGACAATGATGATATTGTCTAGAATTTTTTGTCCAACTACAAATCCTCCTTGGGGGTTCGTTATCAGATGTTTCATAAGCTCTTTCATTCTAGTGCCTAGAATTTTAATAAGTATATTGTAAGAGGTGTTACAGAGAGAGATTGGCCTGAATCTTTTCATGGAGCTAGAATTTTTTTCCTTTGGAATCAGATCAAAAGCCCCGACTCAAAGTTCAACCAACCTCCGACAGCGATAAAACCAAACCATCGAAAAATAAAAAAAATGTTAAGTTCCACAGTCAAAAGCATTGGCAGTTTTATATCATTCAACCTCCAAAAGTGATAAACAATTGAACTCAAATCAAACTTAGGAGAATCCAAATTCGTAACAAAGGAAAGACAGAGTTCAGGAATCTTAAACACTCCCAAGCAAGATAAAATTAAAAGGAGGGTCCAAAATTTTAAAAAATTTGGGAGAAAAGTTGCAGCTGCAACAATTGACGACTACCTGGTGAACCTAGATCTCTGGATAATTTCTTCCTTAAGTAACAGGCTGTTTGACAATAAAACCAACATGTTGAATTCTTCTAGATGTTTGGATTTCCCAAAAGGCAAATATATGTACTTTTAATCATTGATGATAGTCCAATTTAGGAGGATGGAACCAAGATTTTAAAGTCAAGATAACTCTTTTGAGGCCAGGAATACGAGTTTCATTATTACCTCTGTCTTTGGGTATCTTCCAGCTTGGACACCACAGGATTGTAACATATGGTAAACATAAATAGTCATTTGTTTCTCATTCCCATGCCATTTTGCACTTTTTGTGCTTTTGGACTTATTGTCCTTTTTTTTTAAAAATCCTCCTGCATGCCTTTCTCTTTGAATTTTTATTCAGGCTCCTCTATCCATAGTGTCCTTTTGTGTGAGAGATGTATTTAATTTTCAGCTCACGGATGGAGAAGAACTTTTGGCAATTTTGTACACATGATTTACTACTTTGTTTTGGTACATATTGCTTTCTTAAGAGTTTTCGATTTTTTTTTTTTTTTCAATGTGGTTCACCCGCCGGCTTGACCGACGGGCTACATCCACGGAATAATTTCAAGAGGGCCCACCCAAAGGGGCCTCACTCTCGGCACACTTCATGCCTAACCCCAAGAGCGTCGAGGAGAATGGATCCCGCGACCTCACTTGCCGGGAGGCCTAACTACGGTTGCTCGACCGCTTGAGCTAACTCTTGGGGCAAGAGTTTTCGACTCTTATTTGCCTTTTGGCTTCAAATTCTTCGCATGGGATCATTTATATATAATATACTGTTTACCCTGCTTCCTTTCCGTGGGTCTTTTGCGGTCACTCCCTAGGACAATTTTAGATGTGAAATGGATGAAGCCTTGAAATAGTATTCCAGACCTTTTGATCCTGAGTTATTTTACAAGGATTAAGTAGGACTTCAATGTGTTCATAGCCATTTAGGAAAAACTGTTAAACTAGAAGAAATTCTTTCAGATAACATAATAATACACAGTCTTATAATCAAGGATTTAGTTAATCCAGAATTCTGATGCTCTCCATGCAACTAAAATTTTGCTTCTTTTATTGAAATCAATCAAAATCTAAACTAAAAACAAACAGCCAAGCAATCAATTTATTTATGTACAAAACAAAACAAAATAAACAAAATCAAGAAAAATAAGGCTTAAGAACTAGACCATTTACTGGTAAGTTCTCTTCCCATCCCTGTAAATCTTGCAACTTATAGGTTGAGGGGCCAAGTTTTGCCGCAATCTGGAAAGGGCCTACCCATAACTGTTGAAATTTCGTGTGTTTTCCTTTCTCATCATGGAGGTGGTCCCATTTGAGAACCAAATCTCCCACCTCAAATTCTTTTGTTCCAGCTTTGTGTTTATCAAATCATCTCTTTACTACCTCATGTTGTTGTTTAAAATGTTCTCTGGCCCTGGATCTAGATTCCTCTGCCTTCAAAAGATTATGTATCCTTATCTGCAAGACTTCATTATCTGATCCTCTGGATTCCTAAGCTATTTTGGAAGAGGGTAGCATGATATTGGGGGGTAGAATGGCCTTTTTTCCATAAACAAGGGTATACGGGGACACACCTAACGAAGTCTTAGGGGTGACCCTATCAGCCCAAAGAGCATTTGGTAATGCTGAGTGCCAACTCCTTTGGTTTTCTATCATAGACTTTTTTTAAATTCTAATCAGATTCTTGTTCGTAGATTCAGCCAAACCATTTCCCTGTGGATAGTAATTTGCAGAGTAATGCAACTTAATTCCTTTCTCATGAGAAAATGCACTTAATATAATAGAGGAAAAATAAGTAGCATTATCGAAAACTAAAGAAATTGGAACTCCAAACCTGGTCATAATATGATCTTGCAATAAGTCCATGACCGCGTCTTCATTTACTTTATGCAATAGAATGGCCTCGACCCAACGAGTGAAGTAGTCGGTTGTCGTTAAAATATATTTGTGTTGCAAGGAAGAATTTGGTTTTATCTCTCCAATGATGTCCAGCCCCCACTGCTCAAAAGGTTCTGTTATCATCACAGGCTTTAATGGTCCTGCTGTTTTAACTTGTCTTCCACCACACCTTTGACAGATGTCGCACTTTCTAACATGGGCATGTGCATCTTTGAACAGCGTGGGCCAATAGTATCCGGCTTTGAGAATTTTATGGGCTGTTGTATCTCCGGAGAAATGTCCTCCAGCAGGCCCATTATGTAAAGTCTATTATGACCTTCTTCGCATCTTCTTTCTCTAAGCATCTAAGAAGAACTCCATCATAATTCTTTCTGAATAATATTCCTTCAACCATCTGATATGAGGCTGATTTAAGCCACAGTGCTCTTCTTTGCTTAGCATTCCAGTGTTCCGGTAACAATCCCACCTGAAGGTAATGCACAAGGTCTCAATACCAGGAGTCCGAAGCTGTGAAAAGAGGGCACACATCCATCAAATGCAACTCAGCTTTGTTTTCCCAGTCCCTTTCTTCATTGTCTTTACTTTCAGTCATTAGTTTGCACAATCCCTGCCCTTTAACTATGGAGGCTGGCTTGAATTTGAGGTCATACTCCTGTAGAGTTGTTACCCAGTTGCCTCTTCTTTCTCCTAACTCTTTTTGTACGAAAAGAGATCTCACAGCTGGGTGTGGAGCGATTACCTTTGTCCGGTTCTTAAGTATATATGGCCTGAATTGTTTTACCGCTTTGAACACGGCATAAGCTTGTTTATACACAGCTGGGTAATTCAATTCAATCTCTTGCAGACCGGTGCTCATAAATGATATGGGGAACACATCTCCTCCATCTTCCTTCTGGGTAAGCACAGTTGCTAGTGAATCATCAGATGCGAAAGTGTACAAAATAAAATCTTTCTCAAAATCCGGACTTTTGAGGGAGGGTGCGTGCTCAACAACTGTCTTTATTTTACTAAATGCGTTCTTCTCTACATCAGTCCACTTGAATTGTACACTTTGCTTTACCATTTGTTGCAAAGGTTTAACAATTTGAGTGAAATCTGGCACAAACCTTCTCACGAAATTTATTGTCCCCATAAATGATTGCATGCCCTTTTTATTATGGGGTAAGGGAATCTGTTCGATGGCTTTGATCCTCTCTGGGTCTATGGAGATCCCCTTCTTAGAAACCACGTGACCCAACAACTTACCTTCGGTAACGGCAAACACGCACTTCTTGGGGTTTAGTGAGATACCATATTTTCGGCAGCGTTCAAAAATTTGCTTTAGATGAAATGCGTGTTCCTCTTTTTTTTTTGAGAATATCGTGATGTCATTGAGGTATACTACAACACTGCGGCCAATCAGACCGCGGAAAGCTATGTCCATAGCCCTCTGGAAAGTAGCTCCAGCGTTTATGAGTCCAAAGGGCATCCTTCTGTAAGCAAAAGTTCCCCATTTGGTTCTGAAAGTCGTTTTAAGTCTGTCTTCTTCAGCTACTAATACTTGATTGTAACCTGAGAATCCATCTAATAAAGAGAATAGCTCAGAACCCGAAACCATTTGCAATATCTGTTCCATGGGTGGAACAGGATAATTGTCTTTATCTGAAGCGCGATTTAAGTTTCTGAAATCCACACATAGCTTAATTTCTCTGGATTTCTTCCTTACCAGTACCAGATTTGAGACCCATTCCGAGTGTCTGACCTTGAAGATAATTCTAGCATCCAATAGTTTCTTAACTTCATTCTGGATTAAAGGCTCTAATTTTGGATGCATTTTCCTTAAAGGCTGCTGATAAGGTTTAATTCCAGATCTGATGGGGATAACATGTTGGATAATATTGGTGTCATATGTCTTCAGATCTTCATACGTCCAGGAAAAAACATCTTTGTATTGTTTGAAAAGACTGATAAACTTATTCCTTTCACCTGGAGAGCAACACTTTCCCAAATTCACATATTTAGGCTCAATTTCAGTCCCCAAATTAATCAACTCGAACAGTAGAGACGAGCTATGAGTCTTCACATTCACTGGTCTTCTAAATTTCTTGTTTAAATCAAACATTCGCTCTAAAGTCTTGACTCCTTTAGGAATGAAATTATCGAATTTTAGCTCGGCTTGATGTTTTTCATCATTAATAATCGCCACTTTGAAGGTCTCTTCATTTGTCAAGCATTCTATAATTTGTTGATCATCATCAAAAACTCGTAGATTGGTAATCATATCTGGAACTGAAGGCCTGAAAAGCAATTCAACAGAGCACCGATTATTAGAGGGCACAAGCCTCGCAGCTGAGGTGGCCAACAAGTTAGCTGTTGCATTCTTAAGTCTTGGAATCGATACAATGTTAAATGCATTAAAACATTTAAGTAAATCCCATACTTCATTTTGATAAGCTTTTAGATTAGGAGAAATGCAATGTATTTGATTTTGAATTTGTTTTACAATTATTTCAGAATCTCCAAGCACTTTCAGATTTTTTGCCTTTAATTCAATGGCTTTTCTTAATCTCTGAACTAATGCTTCATATTCAGTTGTGTTATTGGTACATTCAAACTCTAACCTACATGAAAGAAAATGTTTGTTTTTCTTAGGGTCAATCAGGACACAACTGGCTCCTGACCCCTCTAAAGTTTTAGAACCATTAAAGAAAAGCGTCCAAAAATCGCTAACCGCTACTGTGCGAGAATTAACATCTACATCTACAGTTAAGTCTGCTATTTTACAATCAATTTCATCAGCCTGTGAAAACCGAAGGAGATCAGGCTGAGCGTCTGATGTATCGCTGGCTTCTTCCGCTTGATAGTTTCTTGGTTCTAACTCAATAAAGTAATTTCCCAAAACATAATCCATTGGTTCATTTTTACCTTCGAACTGAGTAACATTGTGTTTCATATGGGGCTCCCTCAAAACTTTAATTTGATTTGGGCTTCCTTTATATGGGAGCCACATATGTCACCAATCCGAGGCAAAATATCCATTCAGCTTTGCCGACCAATCTCTGTTCAAAACAAGTCTGTAAGTTTCCGGTATGTCAGCCACCACAATATCAATGAATTGACATACCTTATCATTTGAAGATAAGCGAACAAGAACATCCTCCATTTCCCCAATTACCTTCACA
>LPNX011156937.1:63186-75761 GCA_001517045.1 Pseudotsuga menziesii
TTGAAACGAAATGGCCAACAACCTCATGCATACATCCTCATGGGTTATAAATAATTCTTTAACAAATTCCCTGATGAGTTCAAGGTGCCTTTTAGCAGATATTTCATAACTTCCGTCAACTTTAGGCAACTTGTCATGAATATGGAGAGGGACCTTATGAGGATACTTGTCAATTCTAGAGAAGTCAAAAGCTTTCAATGGGACAAATGTCCTCTTAGCCATGGATTAAAACTTCCAGGAGATCAAGCGCAAATTAACAAATTCCATGGGTTCTTATGATTAGGGTTGATCGCTAGTTGAGTCGCCCGGTGAACAAATTGTCGTATTCACCAAAAGATAATGTCGTAAGGAGAGGTGAGAAAAATACAATGATTATGAAGATTAAGACAATACAAAATGTAATCACTGCAACTTAAACCGGGTGTGATATGAATGGTAGAATGTATAGATGAATTCACAGACATCGAAGGTACATTAAAAGATAAACTAATGTAAGCCTCTACCTCCTCGGCAATGACACCAAAATTTTTATCACAATTCTTGTAGTTTCCCCGTAAAGTGATCCTATCTAGGATGGAAGAGGGGAAAAGAAACTATAGTTGTGACCTACTATAGCTAAGACTCTGAAAGTACTGAAATGTCAAACCAGCCAAAGCTACTTGCACTTTAGACCTAGTGGAGAACTAAGTCTAGGGGGCATACTGGTCAAGATAACCCTAAAAATGATGAATTAAGGTAGATAATTGAAGGAATCATGTTTGGGTCTCTTAGACTAATGGTTAATTAGAGATTTGATCGATTACTATGAGAAATTGTGTGCCTATGTAAAAAGCCCCAATTTTCCCTAGGGTTTTAAGTATGAAAATTAGATCTAGGGGAAAAGAGGTGAAATGAAATGAAATTAGGCATTAATATGAATTTATAGATGAGGAATATGATGATTGAAAGTGATTCTAGCAATACCCAGATCACTTTTTTGGCTAAAAGAGGGTTTTCCCCAAGGAGGGCGATTTTCCCTAAGAGAGGTTAGTGCTTTAGATGGGCAAATGGAGTCCGATTAATTTGAAAATTGGTCTCTAGGGGTTTTAGGGGATTTCCAACTTGGGTTTTTAATTATAAACGCAGCCGCAACCTAGAACTAGGTGAGCCTAAAACTAGGGTTTTAAAATAAGGGTTTTATATGTTTTTAGTATGCCCGATAAACGAAATACTGAAAAATAAAGCATAGAAGAAATTTAACTAACCAAGAAATGAGAGATGCCATAGATGTCGCCCTTTGTGTCCAACATTTTCAACTTGGAAGTTTATGTTTATCCCCAGTTGAAGATCCGGTTTGCCTAGTGCACCTTCTTGCCAAAGACAAATAAACACAATAAGTAAAAACTAAAATCGTGCTTGATTTGAATCCAACAAAAAAGAAATGTTTGTAGAAGAAATCAAAAGGAAACACGAATCGAATGCTAAGCAAAATTGAAAAGTTAAACCCCCTGAAGCGATTTGTAGAGAGAGAGAGAGAGAGAGAGAGAGAGAGAACCCTCTGAGTCACCCTCCAACAAAGATGCCCTCCTTCAAAGTTAGATCACACCAAAGATATGCCGAGAAAATAAAAGATAAATATCTAGTGCCCAAAGAAACGTAAAAACACAAGTCACGAAATTCTCTGAGATTTCACAAGTAAGCCAAAAGATCTTCTATTATTATTTCTAGCAAGAGCCAAATTATCGATGGGATACAATGAGGGAAGTCTCTTCTTACTTTTTTATCCATGGTTGAGATAAAAACATCAGCAACGGTGGAGATTACATCTTTTATTTTTACATGGATCAATACAATTGAGGGGGGCAAATAACCTCATAAAGACCATTTTTGCATCATGATAAATCATTTTTTTGCAAGTTTAACACTTAGGGGACATGAGAGGTGTTTCCCGCTGAAAGTGCACACCGTCAGCCGAGAATCTTTCGAACTGCTGTCTCCCGGCAGAAGGGAGAGTTGCGGCCCTTGGGGGTAAGCAAAGAGTCAGGTGCTTTCACCTGACCTCGACTCCTCCATTTAGGCAAACTCCTAATGAATCCAAGGGGGTTAGTCCCAAACAAGAGTTGCTAAGGCTGTTGTTTTTTAAATATCTTGTAGTGCGTGATGCGGATGGGTGTTGTTTAGGAGTTTTTATAAACACTTACAAGAAACTGAACCAAATAAGTGCTTGCGAGTAACAATGGAAATGAACCTTCACTTGGTAATTACACAGCTTAAAACAAAGCATTCATGATATGGATCAATAGATAATTTAAACAGTGCAACACTTTAAACAAATAATAAGCAATATAGACCAGTGCCAGATAGGGCGCAAGAGATTATTTTGCTAGTGCTTCTTGGTAAGTTTTAGTGTAAGTTTTTAAAGGTGAGTTGGTTATTATAGGGAAAGGGGATCTCCAAGATATACCTTGCGGTACTGGATATATGTCCAGAATTTAGGCTTTGGTGGCTCCGTACAAGGACATGTTGGTTGCCAAAGTCCCCAGGGTGTGTTCAACACTAAACCAACCAGGGATTTAGCCTAACGGTGCCCCCAAGATCTAAGTACAGTGGTTCCAGAATCCCCAAGAAGAATTTTTCCACATAAAATCTAACCGAAGTGTCGGATTTTCACTTATCTTTGTTGGGTGGTTACTTTTATTAGGGTGACTTGGATTAAAATGTGATAATTGGAAAAGTCTACGGCTGCTTCTGGGTATCCCAACTAGGTAGAGCATACACAAGGTAGCACAAATGTTTATTCCGATTTTAATTAGATGTGAAGAAGAACCATTGTAACAACCCTTTGACAGAGAGCACTCTTGATCCGCCTTATTGCTAGATTCAAGACATTTATTGAAAACAAGAAATAGATGCCAAAAGGAAATAAATATAGCAGTAAACTCTCTGATAGAGGGCACTCTTGATCCACCTTTCGGTGAGATTCAAGAGAGTTTGGATTCCTTTTATTACTAACAAAAATGATAAACAAAACTATCTAAAAATTTAAACCTATTCGATAGAGAGTGCCCTTGATCCACTTTTCAGTGAGATTCAAGAGGCTTTGGTTCTTGTTGTCCGCCGATTGCACACTAGTAGCAGAAATATTTTGAAAGCTGTCTCCTCACTTAAGAAAGTGGGAGAGGTGTGACCTTGGGGGCAAGCACAGATCCGGGTATTGTCACCTACTCCTAGCTCCTTCGTTTAGGCTAACTCCTAACAAAGCCAAGGGGGGTAGTCCCTACAAAAGAGTTTCTATGGCTCTTAAGTTGTTAAAGCATTTTAAAAGATTGCAGATGCGGATGGGTGTTGTTTAGGAGTTATGGTGATTAAATGTGTTTGTTTATTATGAACTTGACGCATAAGATAAAGCAATCCACGTTGCTATCAAGAGAATTAAAAGATGAACAATAATTCAAGACTTTATAAAGATGCATTCACAGATAAAAATTAAAATGTTTCAAAGATAAATGATCCAGATATAATAATTATGCAAAGATTAAAAGACCAATGTCTTTATGGAGTCAGAGCTCTGCAATGCTTTAAGAAATAAATCTAAGTCTTGAAATAAAGCTAGTGGATGTAATGTTGTGCAAGTGCTCTTGGTATATTTGAAGTATTTTAGGTGGTCTTGCTTATGGTGTCAGCAAAGGGTTTTCAATAGCCGGGGAAATGTTCCAAGTCAATCCGTTCGAGACATGACGGCCCGCCCAGTATCCCAGGTTGGTATCGCGAAGATTGACCAGCTCGCTGAGAAGCTTAGACAACGGGGAGTTCTGGCGCCTCTACTAAGAAGAACTTATGAAATTTCCTACAACGCTGGTGTGTTGGTTATGGGGTTTAAATTTTATTATGTTTCTCTTGCAAGATTAAAAATCCAATGTCGTTTCTGGGTACTCCGATTTTGAAGTCAGTCAGAGCATACTCCGACAATGAGACAACGAAGTCAATTAATTATGGGGGAGTGAGTTGCAAATTTTATTAAGTCGATTAATTAAGACTCTCCGACAGAGAGCGCTCTTGACCTTGTCTTATGACAAAGGTTCAAGAGACTTAGCTAATCTAAATGCCTAATGCAAGGATATGCAAGTCTAACTATGCTCTCCGATAGAGAGTGCTCTTGACTTGGGTTATGACAAGTTCAAGAGACTTAATTAATTAATTGATTAAACTTTAAGAAAAAGAAAGTTAAACTACCCAAGAGTCTCTTTCAGGATTTTTAGGCCCTAATCGGGAAATCATGGGGTAAGTAAAATTATATCAAAAAGTAAACAAACTTTGCATTAGCTAAGTAAATAAACAAATAAAGATTTTTGTCTTTTATATTTTATGAATGATAAACTAATCAGAAATGAACTATCCAACTTTAATAAAAAACAAAATTCTAATAATTATGAAACTATTCTATCCTATTCTACCTTTAGCAGTTTATTAAACAAAAAAATTACAAGCATGAGAAAGGGACGATGTCACGTCCCCATGCCTCCGGCCGACGAAGAGGACGCGACTACAAGCTTCAAACACCCGAGCTAAGAGCCCCATGAACATATGCATACACAAAATTGTTGAAACAACATGCTTAACAAATACTTTGAACTAAAACATGCACATATGCAGTTACCCATCATACACAGCGGAAACCAACAGCATTCAGTCATGCATGCATTCATTCAACATGTTCATATCATTCATTAACAAAAATTAAGGTTGCAGAAGTAAAAATGGACAAGAGCACTTATCTTTTGATGAACTCGTTTCGCAACCAGCTGCATCGCTGCAACGTTCCACCCAACCATAGGCCAGCGTGCTCCTTAATCTCTCAGCAACGCTGCCACCCCCGAGTTGGGCATGATTCTCCAAGGAATAAGGGAACTAGCAGGCTTACACATAGCCAAGGATATACAAAACACAGCCAAGCCAACACAGTTGGGTTTATCAGGCCATCCAGGAGTTGGGAAAGGCTAAATGCTAAGCTGGTGAGATCATTGCAGAGCCAGGAACACCTACACCAGAAGTAGCCTGACTTCTAAGACACCCACACACACCCACCACAAGGAATCAGTCTCTTCTCTGCTACACAGTCCCTCAGGCCCTGCATTCTCTTCCAATGCTATTCATGGGTTATGGAGAAGAAAGCCAGCCCTCTAGCTTTGCTTGTGTGGGTTCCAGCCACCAGGTTTATCAAGCAAACCAAGCCCCCATCCCTGCTCCCAATACAGTCTGAAGACCAACCATTGCATGTAGGCGATTAATCAGCTATACAGCGTAAGATAGGGAAAAACGACTTCGAACAGTCTACAACAGTCCCAGAGCTTAACAGCAATTGCAACTCACGGCATGGGGAAAACAACAGTCCGTTCCTGGACAACTAACCAAGCGGATAAGAATTACATAGACCGCCACACAGTTCTTGAGCGTGAAATGAATTCCTACAGGAAATCGTGGGTGACAGTGACCAACAGCTCCCAGCTTGCTGCGTGAGTAATAGCAACGTAGAGCCCACCAATCAACCCGTGAGGAAAGGATCCGCCCACACCATCCGCAAATCCACAGAGGAAAACCACATGGGTAAGACCAGGAAAGTCCTGTGCGGGAGAATCATTAGCATACAACGGTCCCCGCGTGAGGATGGTATGCAGCTCCGCCCCTGTGTGTGGATGAACAGACTACAGAGAGGACGCGAATTGGACATGCATGAGTGTTCAGCACCGGCGTGGAGAGGAGAATGTGTGAAGGTTTTTCTTGCCATTGTGAAGTCAACAGTGGTGGAGTGTGCGTGTGGGTGAGGACTGACAATCCTGCCACCCCACTCCCAAAGATAATAACTGCCTCAACCACCAGCAACCATTCTTCAATGAAAGTGGTTGGGTAGAGCAAGGAAAGAAGACACATGGGTATTTTCCCTCAATGGCCCAAGGTTTGAAAATTTCCCCACATCCTTATCCTTGTGAAAATCATGCCCCTTTCTCATTTTAGTTGCCTAGATCGTAGCTATTCGGGTTCATTTAATTAATTATAGATGCGTATTTACATGATGACCAACATAATATATGCCGCATGCCCCGATATACCACCGGTGACAATTTAAATCCAAAACATAGCATAACCGATCAACGGTGGGGCCTTGGCCTTTAGCTCCACACCATGATCAATTACAATATATACATCATGTACATTTAATGCAACGGGGTCAAAACCGGGGTGTTACAGACGATACAAGTTTTCCCCAAATGGGGGAAGAAGGGTGTGGGAGTCGTAATCCCCCTCTCTTTATTAACTTTTTACAATATTTTTTATGCCTTTTTCCTCTTCTTGAATGAGCAAGGTGAGAAAGGGAAAGAGAGAAGAGGGAGGTGTTTTGGTCTTTTTGTTCTTTGTTTATTCCATTGCTTGCTTATGGCCTTTGGGCTCTTTTTTACTTCCCTGAAAGTAAGAGCTTTAAACACTAACTTGTTATATGTTAGTCCAAAAATTGAAACAAGATAGATCTATAAACTGATTGTAAAGGAAACTAAACCTTTATAATGAAAATGGAGGAAAGTAGGAAAAAGAAGAAGCTATGAAAAAGAGAAGAAAAAAGGCGAAAAGAGGGCAAACAAAAGGCAAAAAGAGGGCTGCAAACTAGGGACAAAAAAGGGTTGTAAAAGAGGACAAAGAGGGTTGTAAACTAGGGCCAAAATAGGGCTGCAAAAGAGGAGAAAGAGGGATGCAAAAGAGGAAAGAGGACAGCAAAAAAGAGCACGGTTTGGTGAAAGATGAATAGCTTAAGATCCTGTTGTCGCCCGAAACTGGCACGCGGGTGCTGAAAGCCCAAACCGCGGGCGCGTTGGCCCGATGACAACTCTCTCTCGAGAGGCCAATGTCACCACACCTTCTCTCTCCTCGCTTGAGGCTGGCTCTTCTCCAACTCTAGGGGGGTTTCCCTATGTTCGGATTGCTAAGGCAGGGGCGGCTGAGGGCAAGGTGATCTGAAGAGGCTGCCTTAGAGAAACATAGGTCACAAAAAGGAAAATGATTCAGATTGATGGGAAGGAAGGGAAGGGAGGATCAGTCCTCGAGAGAAGGCCACTGCCAGTACCAGAAGGGTAAATGGAGTCAGAAGGGGACTCAGAAGAGCTTTGTGTTTCGCAGAAATGAGACTAAGCTGGTCCGTTCCATAATCAGAGGCAAGGAGAATGGAAGTATAATTGACTAATTTCCATTACTCCCAAATGTCCAAGAACAGAACAACGAAAAACAACTTAGCAGACGCAAATGCTTGCCCAATGTGCTAGATTATAACCCTCTATGCTGGCTTGGTCTATGACTTATGAAAACCCAAAACTATGACAGAGAAACCCAACATATCCCAAAAAATCAACATGATATTTTTCTTTATTAACTTTGGGGAAAAATCCTCCCAGTCCAAAGATTCCATCTTTACAAAGAAAGAGCTATGCTCTTTATAGGCCTCCAAAGACTTTTTTCCAAATAAAAATAAAAAGACAAAAGTGGAATGAGATCCACTTTTCTCTCAACTAAACTCTAAGAAGACATTTACTTTATTAAATAAACTCCTACTTAAGCTAAAGTGTGGCCATCAGTCTAGCTGATCCACTATCCAAAGATTTTAACAATTTCAATGTAATAGTAAGCAATGCATCCATGAATATGATGTAAATGAATGTATGGATTGTTAAAATGAGGAAATCTAGGAATTTAATTGCAAGAATTACATATATTATTTATATTGTTACTTGAGAAAGTGAAATATTGTATTGATTATTTAAATTGTAATTTGAGCAACTGATATATGCAATTGTTGAAAAACATTTAACATTATGTCAACTTAGTACGGAAAGTCATCATAAATTACCTTATCGTCAGTTATGGAATATATTTGTTATTTCAAGTGCAAAAAATGTGTTCTTTAATGTGCAATGTTTGTTATCATACCGAGTTGAAATCGAATGCTTTGTTTATTCATTTGTTGATAATGCAATCTTTTAGTGTGTGAGGTCAAGATATGTAATATTAGCTGTACTATTTAAAAGATGTAAAGTATTGTTTCCATTAAATTCTCGATATAGCCAATAAATTTTGATGTTATACAGTAAATAAATCTGTTTATTTTAGATCAGAAGAAATAAAAATAGTGATTTGAAGCAAAAAACTCGAACATAGCCACTCCAAATTTCCACTGAGTCCTTTATAAAAAGCTTCATGGGCTGAAGACATGTTTTATTTGAAACCAAAACACACCAAAATTTGCACAAAGTGCAAAAACTAAAACATAGTTTTTTTTACAAAGACTCATAAACCTATTGAATTCCATGCCAAAATCCTTTAGGGACTGAAACAATGTCGGAGGGAATGGGAGAAGATCATTGAATAAAACCATGCTTGGAGTTAGAGGAAAGAAATTCTTATACATGATAATGTTACTGCATTGATTGTTTGCTGGAAACAGTAGACGGTGATTTGGAAGCGATGATCTCTCATCAACTGCTAAATGAGTAACACTGCAAGTTTCCAAATCATAGTATATGAATGGAATTTCAACATTCTTTCACATCAATATAGAATTTCAAAAATAAACCCAACTACTACAAAACAATTTAATTAATGGCATCATGTAACAAAAATCGAGCAAACAACATTACCATATTCCAACAGAAACATAACAAATCATAAAAATAATTTCTTTGAACGAACACACAAAGCTATTTAAGCTACTCATAAATAAAATTAAATATACATAGTTATTACCAACATAAACATAGTAAATGATAAAAATAATTTTCTTGCTCAACACAGACACAGTAGAACACAACCATGAGCCAATGGCAAAAGACACCATAAGCACCAATGAACATGAGAATCCAAGACAACCCCTCATCGATTTCAGAATGCGAAAATAAATTCAAAACAAAAATAAACCCAACTACTACAAAACAGTTTAATTAATGGCATCATGTAAAAAAAATCCAGCAGCCAACATTACCATATTGCAGCAGAAACATAACAAATCATAAAAATGATTTATTAGAACCAACACACAAAGCTATTTAAACTACTTATAAATAAGATATAGGTTGACAACAGATTACTTAGGAACAAATCAAAATTCAAAATATTATTCAAACTTATAAAATATCTTCAACACATTTAGATAACTGTATGCAACGATAGACTGAATAAATACAATTATGCGAACAGAAAGAAAATGGACTCTCACTATTTTTTTTATGTAGATGGTGATGACAGTGGCTCAACAATCTTTTTTTTTTCTTGGCATGACACCACGAATTTTCTTTGCTTTTTTTTTCAGTATTTTTTTGGGTTTTCTTGCCAAGATCACGAATTCCATTCTTCACCAATCTGTGGTTAGGCTCATATTTTATTGCATCCTCAAGCTTGTCATATACCAACCCAAAACCTGAAGATCTTTGTCCATACGTACGAAAACTGTAAATAAATATTTGTTGTGTACCAGTAATGCCAAATTCCTTCCCTATCTCCTTTTGAATTTCTGGTTTGGAAAGGTTTCCTCTTCCAGGATGTAGAACATGTATCTGAAATCGATGCCTCAACCTTGGTTCATCTATGAGGTGTCTGATGCATACTACTGGACGATGTTTGATTTTTTTTACATCCATTTTTTATTTGGATTTGACGCAAAGATCTGGAAAATAAAAACATATATGGTTTTATGAGTTTGAACATAATGTTAACCAAATGATACAATAAACAACATTGGAGGAAATGTGGCATAAGCACTAAAACTCTAAGATATCAATAACAATTAAATCATACAATATAACAAAAAGTAAGTTGCATAAAATGGTAACATGCATGGTCATGGTTATATATGTCAAAATCATTGGCATGCCATCTCGTAATCTATCATTCAATCCCATTTTCCTGGCACATTTCATCAGTACATTCACATTTAATCGATAAAACCAAATTAAAAAAAATTACATCTAGTTGTGAGGATCTTATGAAAAAAAAATAGATAACTAACTATATCTTTACTCTTTCAACACATAGAAAAGAATATGAAGAACAAAAATCCAAACAAATTAGTAAAAAAAATAATGGCTGCCACTATGGTTTTATGTCGTAATACAGCTTAACAAATGCTTGTCAATTGAATTGTAATTGAACATATTGAAAAAGTGTATGTTAACATCTAGGAACAAATCTTATTCTCGACAACTATATGAAAAGACAATGAATAAATAGAGATTAAACTATGTCAGTTTGTAAATTGGTTTGTTCTCTTGCAATCTATATTTCTTCCTACCAATTCAAATAATAACAACGAAACATGTCAATATAAATATCTATACAATAAACAATCAAGTTACCTAATAACCTGATAGTTGTTATCTTTAAGCTGAAATGGATTCCAACCGTTGTTCTTCTTTTTTCCTGATTGTAGCATATGCACTTTTCGCTATTTTTGAATACCTTTCAAATGTAAACGATGGAGATATTCATAAACCGTCAATAGATTTTATCCTTGAAATTGCTGTGAAAGTTAAACCTTGCCTCTCTGTGATACCGATATCAATGGTTTCCCTTTGTAAAGTCAAACCTTGCGATTTGTGTATGGTAAGAGCCCAAGCCATACACAACGGGATTTGCTTGCGATTTCCTCTAGCAATAGGTGTTATTGGAACAATTTTGGGATATCTGATGTCCCATGGTAAACCAATGTAATCATCAAATGAGACTGTAGCATACATTGGCAATTGTGGTGGTTTGGATCCATCAGAGAAAAAGATGTTTTCAACTGTCCCAAGTGCTCCAATTACCAACCCTGCTTCCACCCACAAGTTACACGTCAACATCACTCGCTGACCAGGACATAAAAGCACTTCTTGTTGAAGCTGGTCATCATTAGCATCAGAAAAATCTTTATTCTTCGTATGTTCAGCAACGCATCGTGCTATAGGAATTCCAAGTGACTTTAGCATGCATCGATTATGTAAATTTACCAAGCTGTTCGTAGGAAACAAATGGATTTTTGAATTGAAATTATTACTTTCAGTACCATCCATATTTGCATTTGTTCGTGACATTAAAAGATTCCAATCATCCACTGTTGGGTTTGCATTTCTGATGTTGGTTAGCAACTTCTTAAATTTGACTTGATTTGGATATGTGCCTTGTTGATGAAATATCGTGTCCAATGTAACAACCTTTCTGAAATATTTCCATAACACCCTGCCAGCCTTGTTTCCTACGTACAATGGTTTATCTTTGACATGAGGCAACTGCCCAAGATCTCCAACAAGAATCATTGATCTCCCCCCAAAAAGAACTGACCTTTTTTCAGGAAATGCCTCCCAAAGACGTGAATCAATTTGTATGAACAACCTTGGCCCAATGAAACTCATTTCATCAATTAAAATGTGTGTAACATATCGCATTTCCTCTTGCAATACAGAAAGTGACTGACCTTGTAAATATTTGAAGTCTTTAATAGGGATTCTAAGGGCCGAGTGAATTGTTTTGGCTCGTATGTTGAACGCAGCTATTCCTGTAGGTGCCAGCAATAGCAAAGGGCTTTTTCCATTTATAGAATGCATTGAAAATTCATGTCCAAGACAATGTATAAGGTAAGACTTTCTTGTCCCTGCAGTTCCTTGAATTATCATCTTCAACGGGTTTTTAGAATAATCAACCCATAGTTTACCACCTTAGACATTAATTTAATTATTTTTGTCTTCTTTGCCTAGTTCATGTGTCCCAACTTATGCAAGTTGTCATTTACCTATCCATAGTGGTCAAACTTTCCTTATTTGACTCATGTAGCGCTTGGGAAACCTCAAGGAATCAAATCTGCTTTATTCCTGGCCTCCTAAGCGCCCTTCTGCTTTTTCTGCTTTATTGCCTGCTTTTTCAGTGTTTTAAGGCAAATGGAAAAGCTTGACTAGGTGAGGTTGATTAGTTTTTTGTCCTACACATCCTCCACTCTTTTATCCTTGGAAAAGCATGTATGAGTTGTCATTCCATCACTCTTTAGCTTGCCTAAGCCTTTTTGCTAATTCGTGAGCTCCATGACAGATTTGGGATCAGCTTTTTACACCTATGGGGGATTTGCTTATTTTTGGAAAGCCTGCTTTATGCTAGATTCGAATTGCCTCCTCATGCATTCAAATTTCCTATGTAATTATTTAATGCAGCAGCCTATGTTATTACAGGGTTGGATATTGTACACTGAGTTAATACAGTTTAGTGTTCAGCTCCAATTTCAGTCTCTTTTGTGAGTGATTTTGCATGATCAATTGTTAATTGTTTTGAGTAAAATTAATCTATCACTGGGTTCAATTTCCACATGGTATTAGAGCCATTGTAGATCGATTTATCTCCTTCAAACTTGTTTTGCAAGTTCGACATCAGTGACTGGGAGCCTTCTACTGACAGCCGGGACATATTTCGAAGCTATGGATCAATCTCAAAAGATCATCTTGACTCCCTTCAATTTCTTTGAATGGAAATCAGAGATGGAGATACTGTTGAGAGCGAAAGGCCTCTACAGGGTGACTATGGCAACAGAAGCAGAGCCC
>LPNX011156947.1:0-34287 GCA_001517045.1 Pseudotsuga menziesii
TGTTATTTTCAGCTTTTTTACCTCATTGTAACTCAAGCCATCAGCATATTGTTGCCTTTTTCTCTCCCTGTAAGATGCAATGCTATACAACGCATCATTCAATCTTGCGATCGTATCAACAATAGATAATAATGAATCCGACAAGGAGCGGCGGAGCTCATCTCCACCCCTCCAAGCTGAACCTATCTCTCTCAAATGGCCAATGAACCTCAGTATCTCTGTGTTGTTATGATCCATAGTAGCCACTGCAATCATAAATACAAATAAAATATCATTAGAAATATAAACACATGATATAATGACATATATAAGAACTGTTCAAACTATATAACTATTGACATATAAACTAAATCTATCATGTAAATTTAAATATTGATCTTGAATTTTACAGTAAAGAATAGGCGGCATACGCTATTTAGAGTGTTAGTCTATTCATATAAGCTATTTATTGTTAATTAGAGGGGCTATTGTTGAATGAAGTTGGTAATGGGAGGGGGGTTTCTTGGTCTAAGAGGCCATTACATAAATAAAATTTCAAACTATTTATATTGTTTCAACACATTAGAGTCAATAGTTTGACTTAGAACGTGATTTGTTTTCTTTGATATTTTTTTAATTTTTGTTTAAAAAAATATAATAATTGCATCGAGAGAAGCTAGGTGCTTTCCAACCCATTATCGGGAGGTTTTGTCACGTTATGCTAGTGGACATAAATAAAAAATATTAAAATGAAAAATATAAATTACATATACTTAAATAAAATATAAAAAAAACTAGCATGGATCCATTTTAAACAAAATCTATAAGTACACACACGGATCCAAATGGTAAAAAAAAATATAGCTTAAGAAATTGGAATGATCTTGGCGCTTGATAGTTGTACTAGCAACCCATGCTCAACCATTGACCTCTATTCTCCCTCTTCTAGGGAGGTTTCTCTTCGAATTTCACAAAGGAGAAGGTGTAAGTGAGAAAATTGTACCTCAAGGTACTACAAATATTTCTCATGTGCATCCATCTAAGGTATTTGTTGTAATATGTAATGATGATGACTTGCACGATCTTGTTGGTTGTATCTATTAAAGAAGTAATAAATAACTTTAATATTATAAAATTGATCTATCTCACGTGCATCATGAAGTAAAACTTTCTTATTACCATTCTTTATATTAGAGAAGTGTAAAGCTTATTATCCTACATAAATAATGGAATATTATTTTTTCATACCTCTAGAAAATAATAGAGGTAAGGGAGACTCTTTTAAGGTATGGTGGAAAGACACATTATTGTGATATGAAGTGTAATATGATGCCTATGTAAGGATTCCATGTGTTGTAAGATACTAATTTATATAGAATAAATAAGACCATAATGTCCCACGGATGTTTCCCCACTTGGGGTTTTACCCCTCTCACTATTTGTGACGACGATCACACACATCACCACTAATGGGTAGTGCATTAGTTTCACTCTTTTTTTTATGTGTAGATACCTATATGCATTAGCTCGTCTTCTATTTTCATACAAAACTCTTATTATTATTATTATTAATTCCATGCATAGATAGATGGGAGGGTCAGCTTCCTTTTTTGTTCAAATATTCATTTTTTATTTTTTTATAAAATTCCAACCATGAAGCCTTCATTTGGCCACCACTCTCCTAGTTCGATGATCGAGGTGCATGTGTACATGTGATGATGGATGATATCAAAGAAGGGGAAGACCGAGTTCCCTAGGTAGAATCACATCATGGGTACTTGAGATGTTAGACATTGGAGAATGCCATTAATTGGACCTTCTCACGGGGACTTCACTTAGTGAACCTCTCACATAGCACGTGCGATCCCAGGATATTAAAGAATACCCTTAATTTCGAGAAATATTGACCCAAACTCTTTTTGTTGAAACCCCCTCCCAATACTTAAAACCTCCTCCCCACCCCTTTTTATACCTCAATCCTTATAAACCACCCTACCCACCCCCACCTTAAACCCCTCATCCCCCAATACCTGCAATATATTGGTTCAATTTTTTATAATTTTAAAACCCACAATATGAACTAACGTGATAGGATATTGGTCAACAAGTGAAGCCCCCGTGGACCTTCTACAATATTCGTAATTGGGGTTGAACTAAAGCGCATGTCGCAACATCTTTTTCACCAAATCGTAGCCACTAAACCATAGAGTCAATATTAGAGCTATGTTTAAATTAATCTAGTTTCATTTTATTGTCTTAATGCAAATGAAATATATTATAAAATTCTCATTAAGTTGTTTTATTAAATTTCTTAATTAAACTGTCTATCGGTGCCCAAGGTTTAGATCAAAACTAAACATTGAATAAGATGGCTAGAAGCACATGTGCGCAAATAGAAAGGATTTACACTCCGTGGCGAGTTCAACTAGAAATGTGCACCAACAATAGTTTTGCATATTTTGGTACTTCAGCCTATATAAGGACTATTGTGTAAAGGTTTGGGGTTGGGAGTTTCTATCAAGTCATTCTAATCTATTATGATGGTTTTGATTGTCTTGGGATATGAACTATTGGATTGTTTATTTCTGATTTTTTGTAGTAAACAATATTGTCCATGCTCCTGTATGTCAGAATGTATAAAGAAGTATTGAGTAGTTGAGATGAGTTTTGTAGTCAAGCATTTTGTAGCCAATATTTTTCCAGTAATATCATTTCTCATTGGATATTGAGAGTTACAATGGTGCATCATAACTTAATAGTTATTCGGTTGAATGGTTAGATAATCATTTTTTATTACGGTTAGTGAGAAATAACACACTCCTTCCTACGCATATTTGCTTCAGGATTATGTGTAATTTCTTGTGTGCATCTCAAGAGAGACCTTACTTTGCTTCCAAATTATTTAAATTGTCGACTCTTGTAAGGTATTTTTCATCATCTATGCCAAACCTTGGGTCTTGAAATGACCATCAAACAATGGTTCCATTGTCGGGGCCCAGCAATGATTACGAAGGGAGGATGAAGTTATGAGGTGGAAGGATACCAAAGTTGAAATTGAATAATGGATATAAATAAAAGAGGATGCATTCACGCTAAAAGATACTAGAGAACACACGATGTATCCCAAAAGAAATATCAACAAAGAAGAACATTTGGCATTGAAGAACATTAGGATAAATGAGGACATATTGATATTTTGTTATTGTATTTATAACTTCAGAATATATTCTATTGTATATTATCATTTTATATTATTGTACCCCATCGGATATGTTTTCCCTCCCTTCACGATGTCATTATTGTGTATGGAGATTCAATTAAACCCTTCGTTGTAAGTTGGGGCAATAGTCCCCAAGATTAATAAAGTAAAATGTATTATTGACTCTTCCTAGGTAGGTCGGCCCCAAAGAGGTTACCTAGATGACCTAGTTAGTTAAGTTACACAACATAAGAATATAAATAGGGAGGTCCCATCCCTATTTGGACACACACACATACTCTCATGCGCGCATTAAGAGAGATAGCACAAGTTCACTAAATAAAGAAAGAGAGAGAGTTGCAGAAGACTTCTTATTCTTGGGATTTTCCAAATCATGATATTGTATTAGTGACATAACTATTCCAAGGAAGTTTGCAGGTTTTTCTCCTTTATGGTTTCCCCAAGGAAAATATTTATGGCTTGTGTATCTTCTCTATCTTATGTATTGAAGGGTTGTGTATATGACTTTTTTTGTTCTCCTATTTCTACCTCATTTATGAACTTTTTGACTTGTTCCTATACCATCACTGGCTCTCTTGACCACATTTAGCAAGGTTTTGGCTTTGGTAAGGATTGATTATGTTTTCCTTGATATTTGTAATTTAGTGATGATTTGGATGGAGTTATAATTTCATAATTTTCTACTAAAGAACTAGTGTTTCAGGTTCACCATTGTTCTAATTTTAGGTTTCATAATGGATTAATCATGGAAGGGTACAAAGACTTGTACATAAGTCTCAAATTTATACATATTCTGCAAGCAAAAGAAAAATGTATAGTTCGATTGAGGCTCCTCACCAGTTTAATGTGATGTTGTTGATCATTTCACATCATTCTTGGTTAAGCTACTGAACGCAATTCATGGTTCCGTATCCAATCTGGCAATGAGTGATTCTCTAGCGAGCTTAGGGATTGTGGAACAAGTCAATGAATTATAATTTGATCGGTCATGTAACAAATTTGTTTATTGTTCTTATACGTTTTTAGAACCACCTCCACTCCTCACATTACCATCCAAGGATTGGCTCATGAGTTCTTTTGAAAATTAAAACGATGATACTTATTTGGAAATAGGTTGTAACTGTACACTTCTTCATAATTTTCTTTATGGGTGTTGATGTATAAAAACTTGGAATGTTCTCTGAGGGGGGTTATCCATGATTTTACATAGACTTATTGAACGTTGCTGTAATCCGAATCTATTATATAAATTTGTTATTTTCCTGATTTTGGATGTGTTAATCAATTTGGTGTGAGGGATTGGCTTGTTCAACCCCTGTCTCAGAAGGTAGGGCCCCCTTTTGTGACAAGTGCTGTTATAGTTAGGATTTTCCTTCATCCATGCATTCTGACATTTGATTTATTGTTTTGCAATTATAATTTTTTATGTCGATCATAGTTAGGTGTGAATGCTTAAATTGTGATACGATCGAGTAGTGCAAACATTTTCATTATTATTGAATGCAGAGGGACACGTGGATGGTGAATTTTGGATAAAGGAAATAACTCTGTGGTTAAATAGTCACATTAAATATTTCTTAGAATTTTGTTTTTAGCAATAGAAGCATGCTACTAAAACTCAATTAGTCCTTTACAATTCTATTCCTATAGCTTTTGTTTTATTGAATTTGTTTCTTACAAGAATTTCTGAGTTGATTAATTTAGATCATGTTATTAAATTTCTTTCAATGGAATAGTGAGGTAATCGGCTGTAATCAATAGACAATGTTTCTAGTTGGAGTGATTGTAATGTTTTTCCTCTAGCAGTGTTTTTGTTAGAAATACCATTCACCACGTAGTTTCATTTTAAATCTAGTTTTACAAGTTCCTTAACTTCCTTTGTATAAGAAATAATTCAGATTACAATATCTGAGACTGAGATAAACATTGTTAGGTAGCTCCAAAGCCTCTAAAACCCTGGGTTGACAATTTGTGTACAACTTTACATTGTATTTTTATTAAAAGGTGAAAGAAAAAGCTCGTCATTTTGGCGCCGTTGTTGGGTAGCTGCCAAGGACATTGCAATTTTCATTGATTGTTTTGATTATGTGGGTATGCTTTATCCATTTTTCCTTCGATTGTGTTGTGTATGATATTTTATGAAAATAGTCTTGCATGATTTCTGAGGAGGGACGAGTAGGAAGCACAAACAATTCCACTGGACGAATTCCTGACGTAGGTCTCTATGATTCTGAATCATGCCAATTATTCATGTGTAGAATAAGAGATAGTACATGTAGGACTGTATATGGATATGATTCCCCCCCAGGTACAACCCATGCAAGAATTGCAGGAATATCAATAAGAGGAGGATGTACTCGGAGGAGGACACCTTCTACCAACATTCTGAAGCAAGGGAGACTGAATCATTCCACCATTCCCACTAATCGAAAGGTTAATGCATGTTGATGAAAACCTGTCAGAGACATAATTTGTTCAGGGAGAACAATTTGTTTAGGAAGAAGAGATTCCCAATCATTTAAGTGGTGACAGCTAGTTGAGCGAGGAACAAAAGTCTACCGAATCTCCATTGGAACCTAGATAGGCTACATTGGAATACTTTTGGGTAAATATGGATGGTAGGGGAGAGCATATTCCAAATAGAAAATACAAAAATGAGGAGAGACGAATGGATATGAATCAAGTAGAAGAACCTATGCCTTATAATTCCTAATCAGAAATTCAGTGACTAGACTTCCAAACCCAATGAAGAACAAGACACATTCAGTATTGTTGATTTTTTATGGTATGTCAAGTGAGAACCCAAAGAATTTTCTATTTAAATTTTATATCCTTTTCATAAGTTATGATTACATTAGGGATCAACAAAAACTGAAAAATTTTCCATCCACTTTGAAGAATCGGGAACTCAGGTGGTTCATGGGGCTGGGAGGGGATAACATTACAATATGGGCCCAGATAAAGAAAGTATTCCTGGATAAATACCAAGAATATAACAAATATAAGGATAGGAAGGAAGCCATCTTTAAAATGACCTAGCAAGAGGACGAAAACTTAGATTACTATGTGGATATATTTCAATCCAAAGTGCAAAGATCAAGACAAAATGCATTAAATGATGATACATTGAAAATTATGATCTTAAGAGGAACTAGAGATGATTGCATTGAGTTTCTAAATTTAATGGGTGCAAGGGATGTATCCCTAGTATGCATAAATATGCGACCTTTGCAGAAGATATTCAGGGAATGCCTCTAGGTTAGGAAAAGGGATCAAAGATGCAGTGGACAGAACCACGAAGAATTCAAGGGAAGGAATTTCAAGGTAAGATATTAGCAATATCCTGGAGGATTTTAAAGCCAATATCCTCAACTCTTTGATTTATAATCTAGATGCACTTCAGGAAAAGAAAAGGAAAGAAGAGGAAGATCGAGCTTTATCCATTTTTCCCCTATATTCAAAAAAAAGAACCCTCTCAAGAGATGTCCATTAGACAAAGTGGAAATATTCCTTTTATGTGACTAGGAGAATCCTACAAACCTCACTTCGAGGACTTAAGGCTATATATGTGGAAGTAGAGACAGATGCAAAACTTGATTGCTTTATTTCTAAAAAGTGCCCATGGTGACCTCGACTTTGAGGTACGATGCTAGATACTATACAATCATTTATTACTTATTGGATTAATTCTCAAATACACCAACCAAAAGTATCACAAGGTCCACAAGTCCCAAAAAACACCCAACCTTGGTATCCACCTATGCCACAACAAACCTGGGCACCTCCATACTCACAAAAAAAACCTGGAAATCAAACTGGATAAATCTAGGCTTTTGGAATCAGCAACAAATCCAATCACAAACTCCTCAAATGTAAAACCCCCAATTTCAATTTGCACCAGTACAACCATTAATGCATCCTCCTCCACAACCTCAGTTAACACTGCCATTGAACAATCCAAATCCTAGACCAATCCTTCCTGCACAAACTGCTCCTAACCGTAATAATACGGCTAGATAAGCTATAATGGCTTCCGAGGTATCTTATTATCCAGCCTATTCCATTTCACGAGTAGATTTCCATGAAATCCAATTACGCTCTAGAAGAAATATCAATAAAACTACCTCTCCCATAATTATAGAGGAATAAAATGAAGAGACACTAGATACCTCACCAATTTAGTATGAAGAAGCACTAGAGATCTTAATTTTTCAATATGGAGATAATATCCCACCCATCCCACCCAGGAAACCACAAGAAACAAAGAAAAAATGAACTCCATCATACCCTCAGTGCTTAATTGTTGACAAACTAATGCCACAGTCTGAATTTGATCTCCTGGGAGAATTACGAAATGTCAGTGTGAATATTCCACTAATACAAGCTATTAGATACATTCCCATTTATTCCAAATCTGTTAGAGAGTTATGTTTGAAGAAACCGCGAAGAAAGAGGAAGGATCCCTCAACAGTCTATGTGATAGGAGACTTGATAGAATTGGTGATGGGGAACACCCTTGCTGCTAATTATTCTCACTCTGGAAGTCACATTATCAAGGTACAAATTAATGGCATTTCTCTCTCCAACACATTCATAGATTTAGGACCAGCCATTAATCTCATGGCTAAATACACAATGGAGAGGCTAGGTCTCACAAATCTTCGACAAAATACTATTATTTCACAGTTGCTTGATCAATCTCTCATAAGACCAGGAGGCGTTATAGAAGATGTTTTCATTTTAGTGGATTCATTGGAATATCCAGTGGACTTTATGGTTCTACAGAAAAAATTAAACTTGGGTGGCTATCCCTTAGTTCATGTTCGACCATGGCTAGATAAAACAGATTCTTATATTGGTTGTTGATCAAGAAACATACACCTATCTCATGGTAATTTTGTCAAGGAAATCAAATGGTATCCTCTAATGAAGCCAATGAAACAACAAGAATTTAAGTCCAAACCAGTTAACCCCACATGTTTTCATACAGTCAACATATCCATCGACCCTACGGAGAGCCTATTTAAAATATTTTAAAGCAATAAGGGTTGCTTTTCTTCAATGATGAATGAGAAGCCTGCCATCTATGCTTACTGCCTTCCAAAGCCAAATGTTGTTGTCTTGAAATCTGGTCAACACAAGTGGAGATGACTTGTTCTTGAAGTTCAACCAGTTGTTGAGTCTTGACGGAAGATTTAATCCTATGTTCCTAAAGAGTAAAAATAAGGCAAGGAGATTGAGGTTCACTCCAAATCCAAAAATTAGAGTTAGCCTCATTCTGGTAAATTGTCTGGAAGGAACTATCACACTGCACATGATTGCTAACAAAAGAAGAAAAAGGCCTTAGCTGGACATATCCTAACTAAGGAGCAGGGTTTGAATGAAGGTACATAGGGCAAGCCATTTAATGTAAATAAAGTTTGCATAGCAGGTTTTGCTCAGTGAAGCTACTTTCCATAAACATCTCCAAAAATTGGGCAGAGGATGTCGATTCATAAGGTCTCCCTTCCTTTAATGATTTTAACTTAGAAAAAGTTAATTGTTCATACAAAAATATAGGATAAGAGGGAGATGGAGCTCCAGAGATCCTCAATTCCTAGGAGACAGTGTACAATTGATTGTTCATGTATTTGTAAATTTGGAATGTATTCACTTGTATATCTTATGTATCATGCCCCAATGTTTCTATCGGGAAGTATCTGTAATGTAATTGAGTCATGTCATACCCTGATGTTCCTGTTGGGAGATTCAATAATGTAAACAAGTCATGTAAATTCATTGAGGTTAACCCTCCATTGTAAGTCAAGGAAATAGTCCCCACAATTGAGTTAAGGTTAACTCTCCTTGTTGATCAGAGGGTAAAGTGCCCACAGTTATGGGGCACTAGGGTTATTAGACTCTCCTAGAGAAGTCGGCTCTGGTAAGTAATTGTTAATTGAGGCCGACATGTTGGAGTGGAAATAAAGTGAACGAAAGAATATAAATAGAAGTGGGGCTCTCCTCATTTCTACACGACACACACTCACTCAACTAGAGCACATGAGTGAGAAAGGAGAAGCTCTCTCAAGTGAGAGAGAGGAAACAACTATTGGAGATCATATTTTGTGTCTTTGGGTTTTACTGCTACCATTGGTGCTCATTCTGTCTCTGAGGAAGTTGTAGGGTTTTTTCCTGTATGGTTTCCCCGAGGAAAATTCTTTGTGTCTCTTGTGTGTTGTGATTTTTGTTGTGCATGTTATTCTCTCATCTAAGATCCTAATATCATATTGCTTAAATGATAAAAATATAACATGGTATCAGAGCTAACTTGAGAAGAAGACACTGTGTAGCTGTAGAAGCTTGAGCTTATTAATATTTTGGTCTCTCCCCACAATCCATCAGCAAAAGGAGGCTATTCTAACTCTCCATTGAAGGGTGCATCTTTCTGTTGAAGCAAAATTTGATTCCAGGCATTTTCAGTTTTTGCTGCGGGAAAATAGGAATTTTTACAGAAGAGGATTTTTTGAGTGATCCCAGCATAGGATTTCTCTCCTCGTCAAATAAAATTTTAGAGACAAATTTTGATATTTTTGGTTGGGTAAAACTCCAGGAAAGTCAAACACTAGTTTGACCTCGGGCCTGAAAAACCCTCAAATGCTAAAACGGGTAGCTTTGGTACATTCACTATATCTAGGGATTTATTAAGTCCCAGGGGCCAAAATTATCACAAGATGAAGATAAAATCCTAATGTACCCCATGTTACAATTTGAGCATCATATTCTCTATATTCTGGGATATATGTTTCCTCCAAATCAGGGTTCTAGCCTCTTCCAAGATTCGTCCCTAAACAAGACACCTAGGGAGAATTGCTATATCTTGGGATACCAAGATCCAAATGAAATTTATCAAGATGTTCTATATAGGGCACGGAATTTAATTTATGTGGTGAAATTTTCATACCCTGATGACGAAACAGGGACACGTGGCAGTCCGTACAAGTTTACTATGCTGAACAATTCCGAAATAAGTCACCTTGGGAGAACTCTAGTAAGTCCCAATTGGTGACACCAATTCCAGTAAACCCTATGGTTTTGGAAATATGAAATACGAGGTTACCATAGCATGAAATTTCATATATATAGGAGCATTAATTTCGGAGATACCGCAGAAACAGTATCAGGCATTTTTGCACAAGAAATTGGTAAAGTAGGGCTTCCTGTTCCGGGAGCTTCCCTCCACCGTTTTCAGAAAAGGAGTACATTGGAGAGATCACCTTGAAGAGTTCTATCTTTTTATCCAATCATATCTTAAATATTCCAAGTTTTTAAAATTAGGGTTTCTCTGACAAACCCTAGATCAACTAGCTCCGGAACGAGGATGGACACCTCAAATCGGTAAGCTCTAATCTTTTGCTATTTACATTTGAGGTTCTCATTTCGAAATTACTAATCACACCAGCTTGATGACAATATTGGTAAAAATGAAAAATTCCAAGCATGGAAGTATTGGATATCACTCGTTCTTGAAGAAAATGAAATTGGACACCTAGTGGAAAGGTTCCAGTTCAAGAGGGAGATGAGGCTAAAATCCTTACACAAGAAGAACTTGGTCAAGGCCAAGAAGATCATTGCTGATTCAGTTAAGGATCAACTTATACAACAAGTGTCTTTCCTAAAGACACATAAAGAGATGTTTTGATTCCTTAACCAAGTTATTTGAAGGGAAGAACATAAATCAAAAGATCACTTCGAGAAACCAGTTGAAGAATGTGAAGATCCAAAATGCAGAGACCATATAGTCATACTTTACAAGGGTATCTCAAATAAAAGAACAAATTGAAGCAGTGGATGAAGAAGTATAGAATGAATCCATTGTGATAACCACCTTCAATAGCCTCCCAGGATCATGGGATTCATTCATTCAAGGAATGTGTGCCAAAAGGAAGTGATTACTTTCAGCAAATTCTGGGAAGAGCACACACAAGAAGAAGCTCAACTCATAATAAGAGAAAAGAAGATGGGAGCAATAGAAGATCAAGATTTCACGATTCAAAGAAGATACCTCAAGCGATGAGGAATATGAAGAACTCAATTCTCGAAGAACCTCTTATCCATCTTAATCATTTGGATAATAAATGATGCTGTTATGAATGAAGAAGATGGTGAAGTTGAAAGAAGGAGTGTACCCACAAAACAAATATAGATAAGTATTTAATTGTCATTTCATGATATTGTTTTGTTATTCATTTGTTTATATTAAGTTGATGTGTTATGCATGATAGATTGTTTGCATTAATGACAGTATACTACTAATATGCATATGATGGGTAAGTAGCTCATGGTGCTATACAACTCTCCATTGCTACTTATCGAGAATGAAACCTCTTTGCTAACATATTGGATTAGTGCACAATCTCAATGATGTCTTGGTAGAGATGGAAGGCATATAGAAAGTTTCCATGAGATATGGATGAATGTTGTATTGCATAAAATAGTTGCATGATAATATCTTTATGCATAATAATTTACCATTATGAATATGCATTATGAAATGTTTCTAATCATACAACTGGTGCATTTGACTTACAGGAAAGATCGTGTACAATCACCTACAATAAAATAAGGATGAGACTTGCTGCAAAGAACAAGTGACGACAGTTCAAGAAAGAATCCAATATGAAGAATGATATGATGATACTTTCAAAGAAAGAAGAAATCTCATACACAGTGCAGTTATGCGACACTGTTTAGCAACATCATTGATGCAGAGTCTTGAAGCTATGAAGAAGTAGCCAAGAAGAAAGCGAAGGAGAGTATTAGTTCAAAAAGAATGATGTCTAGGGATGCAGTATCAAGACCTGAAGGGAAGTTCGTAATGTTTTCCATATGGATCTACACAATCCAGCATGCAGCATATGGCAACATTGTGGGATACAAGGAAAGATTCGTAGCACGAGGCTTCTCACAGAAAGAAGGCATAGACTATGAAGAGACATTTACAGCCACTAGAATATAAGACACATGAGAGGCACAATCATGTGTGCAAATGAGAGAAGACCTTGTACGAGCTTAGAAGGCACCCATGGGATAACACACGCATGAGGAGATTTAAGATCACCTAGGGTGATGATGCTCTTAACCTTTGCTACAAGGTTGAAGATGAAATCCTATAGAGAATGACAAGCTCAAATATGGGTGCAAGAATAACTTTTGAAAAGGTTCAAGATAGAGGATCTTGGTATCCAATGACCCTGGATGGATACATAGAATATTAGTAGTAGAGGAAGCTACTTGTCACTCCAGTACATAATGTTTTAGTGCATAGAGAACAAAAGACAGAGGGAGAATAATGCTCTACTTTAGAGGGAGTGACTATATAATATCCTGAGGTTTGACATGCTACAACATGATGGAGAGATTACTGATGAATCTAGGATTTACTGAGAGTAAAAAGGATTCCAAACTTTACTTCAAGGTTGACGGTGGAAGACCAGTGATGTTCCTATTATATGTCGATGACTTGTTCCTGATAGAAAAGAGTAACTCTTTAAAGTTGCAAGAAGGAGACTTTCTACCGAGTTCGAGATGAAGGACTTGGATATCATGCACTACATTCTAGGCATGGAGGTGTGGTAGAATGCGGATGGAATCTCCCTAGGACAAGGGAATTATGCAGTAGAGATCCTTAAGAGGTTCAGGATGATGGAATACAAGGCCATGACTACACCTATGGCATCCAACCTGAAGCTAATGAGTGATGCTTCATCAGAGATGATTGATGCCATGATGTATCATTAGAATATTTTTTCCTTGATGTACCTGACGAATACGAAACCAGATATTTGATTTGTTCTGAACACATTGAGGCATCATCACCTGATGGTTGCAAAGCATGCATTGAGGTACCTTAGAGGGTGCAGTTGATTATGGGCTCAAGTATGAGGCGAATCAGAAGATTAACCTAGAAGGTTATGAGGATTCGTATTGGGAAGGAAATTCCATTGACAGGAAGAGAAATTTGGGGTGCTGCTTTAATATGAGATCAGGTGTGATCTCTTGGTGTAGCAGGAAGCATTCCTACGTGGCACTGAGTACAACTAAAGAAAAATATGTTGCCACTTGCTCAGATATTTGGGAGGTAGTATGTTTCTTTTGAAAAAATACTATTTGATTTGATTGATCTGACTTGAATTTGTGTGTGATACAGAGAGGAGCAGTGAAGCTCCAGTATGTGATCCTTTTCAAACTCCCACAAAATGATCTCAAGCGGGACACCCAACAGAAACTGAGACTCTGGGACTACTACTCGAGCGAGTAGAATCCGCGAGACGCATATGAGCAACTCTGGCACTAGAAGATCAGGCCAGTCTATGGTGTTACCATTATCAAACTCTAGGAATGGATTAAACATGGAAATTTCCCCTCGGCTGCTGAAACAAAAAACCCCCATCTCGGCGGCATGACCACGTCCATGTCCACGTAGAAGAGGCCATCACAAAAACAATACCCTACGATAGACTGAAATAATAAAAATTTCCTTGAAGGTGTCCAACAACAACCCATGACTTTTCAAAGGCATTGTAAGTTTCCTCTGTCATTGCGTCCCACTCATGGGACAATCCAAAAACTACGACTTTGTAGGTCTCTTGATTACCCACATTCCAGGCCACAATGTCTCTGGTCAAAATGTTTCCTATGGATGACTGGATGGGGAGTTTTAACAATGATTTGGTGAGTTGATTGCAGACAATATATCTGCAATCATAAACACTCACCAAGAACATGCCTTGAGTCGATCCACAATAATGTGCTCCATACTTCACGTCTTGGATCCTCCTTGAAATGAAGGATAAGAACGACCATTTCTTCCATGTCCGTGTGAAGAAACAATATGCAGAAGAATTCACAGGAACTTTGATACTGTCTCTGCATAGAAACAACCATGTATTTTTATTTAGAGGCACCTCAGCCCATCTATTAGTTGTGAATTTATACAATGAGAAGAGAACGTTCCACTCCTTGCAAATGCTGTGAGATCTGCACAGGATTTCCACTGGCAGTAACACCAATATCTCTTAGCGGATATCCTTGGGAAATTCATTCCATCCTGTCAATGATGGTGAGTATTCTTCCACCTTCATTATCTTCACAGCTCCAAGAAAATGTTAAAGAAAATAAGACAAGCAAAAAAAGGACAAAAATACAATGGGCATATTGATTGCCTTCTTATTATTAATCAACAATATATATATATATATATAGGACTACATCATAACAATATTATGGGTGAATATCATAGGTCGGAAAATGATAGGGTTCCCTCAACTAACTAACTAACAAACCAATACTAACCACACAAATTCTCATCAAAATATTTTTGTTTGGGTCCAAATAAAATTTTAAAAAATTTTAAATATTGTTTTTTTACTTTTATGCTTTTGTAACAACCTCCGTGGGCCACACCAACCCTTAAGATGGTTGGAATTTTTGGGTGTCTCCTCCCAATTAAGTCACCCCTCAGAGGATTGAAGCCACACCAACCCTTATGATGGTTGAAATATTTGGTTGTCTCCTCCCAATTAAGTCACCCCTCAGAGGATTGAAGCCACACCAACCCTTATGATGGTTGAAATATTTGGTTGTCTCCTCCCAATTAAGTCACCCCTAAGGGGATTGAACTCGAGTAGCCTAAGGAGACCCAAATGAGCTAGGCAGATTTTCCAATTGATTTATTTTAATTAAATAAACTTTCAAACTATTTATATTGTTTCAATACATCAGAGTCAATAGGTTAACTTAAAACGTGATTTGTTTTCTTTGATATTTCTTTTAATTTTTGTTTAAAAAAATATAATAATTGCATTGAGAGAAGCTAGGTGCTTTCCAACCCATTATGGGGAGGCCTTGTCACATTATGCTAGTGGAAATAAATAAAAAATATTAAAAATAAAAAAATGAAAAATATAAATTGCATATACTTAAATAAAATATTAAAAAAATAAACTACCATGGATCCATTTTAAACCCAAATCTATCAAGTACCAAGACAGATCCAAATGGTAAAAAAATGTACACCTTAAGAAATTGGAACGATATTGGTGCTTGATAGTTGTAGTAGCAACCCATGCTCAACAATTGACCTATGTTCTCCCTCTTCTAGGGAGGTTTCTCTTCGAAATTTCACAAAGGAGAAGCTGCAAGTGAGAAAGTTGTACCTCAAGGTACTAAAAATCGTTCTCATGTTCATCCATCTAAGGTATTTGTTGTAATATGTAATGATGACTTGCATGATCTTGTTGGTTGTATCTTTTAAAGAAGTAATAAATAACTCTAATATTATAAAGTTGATCTATGTCACATGCATCATGAAGTAAAACTTTCTTATTACCATTCTTTATATTAGAGAAGTGTAAAGTATATTATCCTACATAAATCATGGAATGTTATTTTTTCATACCTCTAGAAAATAATAGAGGTAAGGGAGACTCTTTTGGGGTATGGTGGAAAGATGCATTATTGTGATATGAAGTGTAATATGATTCTTATGCAAGGATTCCATGTGTTGTAAGATACTAATTTATGTAGAATAAAGAAGACCATAATGTCCCAGGGATGTTTCCCCACTTGGGGTTTTACCCCTCTCACTATTTGTGATGACCATCACACACATCACCACTAATGGGTAGTGCATTAGTTTCGCTCTTTTTTTATGTGTAGATACCTATATGCATTAGTTAGTCTTCAATTTTCATACGGAACATTTATTATTATTATTATTATTAATGCCATGCATAGATTCATGGGAGGGTCAACCTCCTTTTTTGTTCAAATATTCATTTTTTATTATTTTATTTTTTTATATAATTCCAACCATGAAGCCTTCATTTGGCCACCACTCTCCTAGTTCGATGATCAAGGTGCATTTGTACATGTGATGATGGATGATACCAAAGAGGGGGAAGACTGAGTTCCCTAGGTAGAATCACATCATGGGTACTTGAGATGTTAGACATTGGAGAATAAGATTAATTGGACCTTCTACCATATTCATAAATGGGGTTGGACTAAAGTGCATGTCACAACATTTTTTCACCAAATCTAAGCCACCAAATGATAGAGTCAATATTAGAGTTATGTTTAAATTAATCTAGTTTCATTTTATTGTCTTAATGCAAATGAAATATATTATAAAATTTTCATTAAGTTGTTTTATTAAATTTCTTAATTAAATTGACTATTGGTGCCCAAGGTTTAGATCAAAAATAAACACTGAATAAGATGGATGGAAGCACATGTGCACAAATAGAAAGTAGTTACACTCCGTGGCAAGTTCAACTAGAAATGTGCACCAATAACAGTTTTGCATATTTTGGTAACTCAGCCTATATAAGGATTGTTGTGTAAAGGTTTGGGTTTGGGAATTTATATCAAATCATTCTAGTCTATTATGATGGTTTTGATTGTCTTGGGATATGAACTATTAGATTGTTTATTTCTGATTTTTTGTAGTAAACAATATTGTCCATGCTCCTGTATGTCAAAATGTATAAAGAAGTATTGAGTAGTTGAGATGAGTTTTGTAGTCAAGCATTTTGTAGCCAATATTTTTCCAGTAATATAATATTTTTCTAATATGTTTTTCCAGTAATATTGAGAGTTACAATGGTGCATATAACTTAATAGTTATTCGGTTGAATGGTTAGATAATAATTTTTTATTACGGTTAGTGAGAAAGAACACACTCCTTCCTACGCATATTTTCTTCAGGATTATGTGTAATTTCTTGTGTGCATCTCAAGAGAGACCTTACTTTGCTTCCAAATTATTTAAATTGTCGAATCTTGTAAGGTATTGTCCGTCATCTATGCCAAACCTTGGGTCTTGAAATGACCATCAAACAATGGTTCCATTGTTGGGGCCTAGCAATGATTATGAAGGGAGGATGAAGTTATGAGGTGGAAGGATACCAAAGTTGACATTGAATAATGGATATAAATAAAGGAGGATGCATTCATGCTAGAAGATACTAGAGAACACAAGATGTATCCCAAAAGAAATATCAACAAAGAAGAACATTTGACATTGAAGAACATTAGGATAAATGAGGACATACTAATATTTTGTTATTGTATTTGTAACTTCAAAATATATTCTATTGTATATTATCATTTTATATTATTGTACTCCATCGGATATGTTTTCCCTCCCTTCAGGATGTCATTATTGTGTATGTAGATTTAATTAAACCCTCTGTTGTAATTCGCAGCAATAGTCCCCAAGATAAATAAAGTAAAATGTATTATTGACTCTTCCTAGGTAGGTCGGCCCCAAAGAGGTTACCTGGATGACCTATTTAGCTAAGTTACACAACACAAGAATATAAATAGGGAGGTTCCATTCCTATTTGGACAAACATGCATACTTTCATGCGCGCATTAGGAGAGAGAGGACAAGTTCACTAAATGAAGAAAGAGAGAGAGTTGCAGAAGACTTCTTATTCTTGGGATTTTCCAAATCGTGATATTGTATCAGTGACATAACTATTCCAAGGAAGTTTGAGGGGTTTTCTCCTTTATGGTTCCCCCAAGGAAAATATTTATGTCTTGTGTATCTTCTCTATCTTATGTATTTAAGGGTTGTCTATATGACTCTTTTTGTTCTCCTATTTCTACATCATTTATGAACTTTTTGACTTGTTCCTATACCATCACTAGCTCTCTTGACTACATTTAGCAAGGTTTAGGATTTGGTAGGGATTGATTATGTTTTCCTTGATATTTGTAATTTAGTGATGATTTGGATAGAGTTACATTTTCATAATTTTCTAGTAAAGAAGTGGTGTTTCAGGTTCACCGTTGTTCTAATTTTAGGTTTCATAATGGATTAATCATGGAAGGCTACAAAGACTTGCACATAAGTCTCAAATTTATACATATTATACAAGCAAAAGAAAAATGTATACTTTGATCGAGGCTCCTCGTGACTTTAATGTGATGATGCTGATCATTTCACATAATTCTTGGTCAAGCTATTGAACGCATTTCATGGTTCCGTATCCAATCCGGGGATCAATGATTCTCTAGCAAGCTTAGGGATTGCAGAACCAGTCAATGAATTGTAATTTTCTTGGTCATCTAACAAATTTGTTTATTGTTCTGATACGTTTTTAGAACCACCTCCACTCCTCACACTACCATCCAAGGATTGGCTCACGAGTTCTTTTGAAAATTAAAACAATGAGACTTATTTGGAAATAGGTTGTAACTATACACTTCTTCATAATTTTCTTTATGGGTGTTGATGTATAAAAACTTGGAATGCTCTCTGAGGGGGGTTAGCCATGATTTTACGTAGACTTATTGAACGTTGCTGTAATCAGAATCTATTATATAAATTTGCTATTTTCCTGGTTTTGGATGTGTTAATCAATTTGGTGTGAGGGTTTGGCTTGTTCAACCCCTGTCTTAGAAGGCAAGTCCCCCTTCTGTGACAGGTACTCTTGTAGTTAGGATTTTCCTTCATCCATGCATTCTGATATTTGATTTATTGTTTTGCAATTATAATTTGTTATGCCAATCATAGTTGGGTGTGAATGCTTAAATTGTGATACGATCGAGTAGTGCAAACATTTTTATTATTATTGAATGCAGAGGGACACGTGGATGATGAATTTTGGATGAAGGAAATAACTCTATGGTTAAATAGTCACATTAAATATTTCTTAGAATTTTGGTTTTAGCAATAGAAGGATGCTGCTAAAACTCAATTAGTCCTTTATGATTCTATTACTATAGCTTTTGTTTTCTTGAATTTGTTTCTTACAAGAATTTTTGAGTTGATTAATTTAGATCATGTTATTAAATTTCTTTTAGTGGCATAGTGAGGCAATCGGTTGTAATCAATAGACAATGTTTCGAGTTGGAGTGATTGTAATGTTTTCCCTGTAGCGGTGTTTTTCCTGTAGTTTCATTTTAAATCTAGTTTTACAAGTTCCTTGACTTCCTTTGTATCATAAATAATTTAGATTACAGTGTCTGAGATAAACATTGTTAGGTAGCTCCGAAGCCTCTAAAACCCCAGGTTGACAATTTGTGTACAAATTTCCATCGCATTTTTATTAAAGGGTGAAAGAAAAAGCTCATCATTTTGGCACCATTGTTGTTGATGTAATTGTAACTTTGGAATGTATTCATCCATATTTCTTATGTATTGTAACCCAATGTTTATTCCGGGATGTATTATAATGTATTTTAGTCATGTCATACCCCGATGTGTATTCCAAGAAGTTTCTATAATGAGAAATTCATGTCAAGTCATTGTGGGTAACCCTCCTATTGGTCAAGGGTTAAAGTCCCCACAGTTGTGGGGCCCTTGGGTTATTAGAATATCCTAGTGAAGTCGACCCTAGGTGAGTCATTGTAAGTCAGGGCAATAGTCCCCACCATTGTGTTACCCTCCTATTGGTCAGAGGAGGCAAATTCCCCACAAGTGGTGGGGCACTAGGGTTATTAGACACTCCTAGAGATGTTGGCTCTAGTAAGTAATTGTTAAGTGAGGCCGACATGTTGGAGTGCACTTCAAGTGAACGAAAGAATATAAATAGAGAGTGAGCCTCTCTATTTATCTCACTTGCAACACTCACACTCACTCATTGGGTCGCATGAGTGAGAGAGGAGAAACTCTCTCAGTGTGCTGTCGAGAGATCATCTTACTGTTTTCTGGTTTTACCTTTTGTGCTGATTCTATCTCTGAGGAAGTTGCAGGGTTTTCTTCTTTATGGTTTCCCCGAGGAAAACTATTTGTGTCTCTTTTCTATTTTGTTGTGATTATGTTTTATTGCTATGCTTGTTATTCTCTCAGTTAAAAGATCCTAAGATCATAATGCTAGCTTGAATGATGAAAAACTAACATGGTATTAGAGCTAACCTGAGAAGAAGACATTATGCAGCTACAGAAGCTAGGGCTTCTTAATTTTTGGGTCTCTCTCCACAATCCATCAGCAAAATAATGCTAGGATGACTCTCCATTGAAGGGCGCATCTCTCTATCGAAGCGGAATTCGATTCCGAGCATTTTCAGTTTTCGATGCGGAAATTAGGGCTTTCTACAAAAGAGGAATTTTTGAGTGAGCCCAGCATAGGATTGTTCTCCTCATCAAAACCGAAGCTTAGAGACATGGATCAAGAAATTTGGTTGGGTGAAACTCCAGGAAAGTCAAACCCTAGTTTGATCCCAAGCTAGAAAAACCCTAAATACTAAAACTACTAAGTTTTGGTACATTTGATATATTCCAAGATTGGAGAAGTTTCAGGAGCTGAAAATTGCAGGGGTTGAATATAATATACTTCTGAACACTGTATCCAAACTTCAGACTTAGATTCACTATATTCCGGGAGATCTGATCCCTCCAAGTTAGGGTTCCAGCCTCTTCCAGAATTCATCCCTAGACAGGACACCTAGGGAGAATTGAAATATCTTGGGCTACAGAGGTCCAAATGGAATTCTGGAAGATGTTCCAAAAATGGCATGGAATGTACTTTGGTGGTCCAAATATCAGACTCAGAAGATGAAGCAGTGACATGTGGCATGCCGTACAACTTTGTTGTTCTGAATAGTCCTGTAACAGGTCACCTTGGGAAAAGGATCATAAATATCAACTAGTGAAACCAAATATGATGAAACCTATGGTTTTTATCAGTCACATGTGGTGTTACCTCAGTGAGAAATTTCAGACACATCGGAGCATTAATTTCAGAGATATCATAGAAACAGTAACAGACATTTTTGGAGAAGAAATTGGAAAACTAGGGCTTCATGTTCTGGGAGCTTCCCTCCATTGTTTTCAGAAAAGGAGTACATTGGACAGCTCCACCTGAAGAGATATATCTATCTATCCAATCATATTTGAAATATTCCAAGTTTTGAACATTAGGTTTTCTATGACAAAGCCTAGATCAGCTAGCTCCAGAAGCAGGACGGACACCTCAAAACGGTAAGATCTAATCCTTTGCTATTTCTATTTGAGGTTCTCATTTCAAAGTGATCTATCACATCAGCTTGATGATAAGATTGGTGAAGTTTCCAAGCTTGGAAGTATATGATCTATCTGAAGAAAATGAATGGGACACCTACATGAGTAGAGAGGTTCCAGTTCCAGAGGGAGATGAGGCTCAAAGCCTTACTCAAGAAGAACTTGGTCAAGGCCAAGAATATCATGGTTGATTCAGTCATGGATCAACTTGTACTACAAGTGTCTTCCTTAAAGAAACCAAAGATGTTTGATTCCTTGACCAAGCTATTTGAAGGGAAGAACAAAAATCGGAATATGAACTTAAGAAACCAATTTAATAATGTGAAGAAATAGAATGCAGAGACCATGCAGTCATACTTTACAAGGGTCTCTCAAATCAAAGAACAACTTGTAGTGGAAAAAGAAGAAGTGAAGAATGTAGTAGTGGTGATGTCCACCTTGAATGGACTCCCAGGATCATGAGATTCATTTATTTGAAGAATGTGTGCCAGAAGCAAGTGATTACTTTCAGCAGACTTCAAGAAGAAGAAGAAGCTCGATTCATAAGAAGAGAAGGGAAGATGGAAGAAACTGAAGATCAAGCTCTCATCATCCAAAGAAGATTCCTCAAGCAATGAGGAATATGAAGAACTCGATTCTTGAAGAACCTCTTATCCATCTTGAGAGCTCGAATAATAAATGATGAAGTCATGAATGAAGAAGATGATGAAGTGGAAGGATCAAGAAGGAGTCTACCCACAAAACAAATAAAGATAGGTATTCAATTGTCATTTCATGATATTGTTTTTGTTATGCATTTGTTTATATTCAATTGATGTATTATGCATGATAGAATGTTTGCATTAATGACAGTATACTACTAATATGCATGTGATGGGTAAGTATCTCATGGTGCTATACAAATCTCCATTGCTACTTATCTATATTGAAACCTCTTTGCTGACATATTGGATTAGTGCACAATCTCAATGTTGTCCTGCTAGAGATGGAAGGCATCTAGAAAATTTCAGTGAGATATGGATGAATGTTGTATTGGCTAAAGTAGTTGCATGATCATATATTTATGCATAAGTATTTGCTAGTATGAATATTCCTTATGAAATGTTTCTAACCATAAAAATGCATTTGACTTGTAGGAAAGATCGCATACATAATCACCTATGTCAAGCAAAGAAGGATGAAATTTGTTCCGAAGAGCAAGTCATGACAGTTCAAGATGAAGAATAATATGATGAATGCAGCGACATCATTGACGCAGAATATTCCAGCTATGAAGAAGTAACCAAGAAGACTAGTTCAAGACGAATGATGTCTAGGATGCAGTATCGAAACCTGAAGAGAAGTTAGTAGTAGCCATCATGTAGTAGATGGAAACATCATGGGATACAAAGCAAGTTTTGTAGCATGAGGCTTCTCACGAAATGAAGGCATAGACTAAGAAGAGACATTTGTAGCCACTTGAAGTGAAGTCACATAACATGCATAATCATGTGTACAAATGAAAGAAGGCCTTGTACGAGTTCAGAAGACACCCATGGGATAACACATACATGATGAGCTTGATGAATATCTTAACCTTTGCTATAAGGTTGATAAAGGATGACAAAGATGGATGTGAGAAGAAATTTTGAAAAAAAAAAGGTTTAAAATAGAGGATCTTGGTATCCAATGATCCTAGATTGATGCTACTTGTCACTCCAGTACAGAATGTTTCAGTGCATAGAGTACAAAAGACAGAGGGAGTATGATGCTCCGCTTCAGAGGGAGTGACAGCACAAGATCCTGAGGTTCGACATTGAACGACATGATGGATAGACTACTGATGACTCTAGGATTTACTGAGAGTAAAGTGGATTCCAACATTTTCTTCAAGGTTGAAGGCGAAAGACCAATGATGCTCCTGTTGTGTGTCGATGCACTATTTTCTAGGCATGGAGGTGTGGACAAGGGAAGTATGCAGTAGAGATCCTGAAGAGGTTTTGGATGATGGAATGCAAGGCTATGGCCACACCTATGGCATTGAACCTGAAGCTATTGAGTGATGCTTCATTACAGTCAGTTGATGCTACAATGTATCATCAGATGATTGGGTCATTGATGTATTTGATGTTGATGTATTTGTAACTTCGGAATGTATTCTTCTATGTATCTTGTATATTGTAACCCGATGTTTATTTCGGGATGTTTCTATTATGTATTTGAGTCATGTTGTCATGCCCTGATGTTCCGATCGGGAGGATTAATAATGTAAACAAGTCTTGTCAAGTCATTTTGGAAGTCCCCACAGTTTTGGGGCACTAGGGTTATTATACACTCATTAAGGTGTAGGCTCTAGTAAGTAATTGTTAAGTTGGGCCGACATGATTAAGTGCACTTCAAGTGAACGGAAGAATATAAATAGAGAGTGAGAGTCTCTCTATTTATCACTTGTACTACACATCACTCACTCACTCAAGTGTGGCGCATTAGTGAGGAAGGAAATACTGGGGCTAGATAGAAGAAGAAGACTACTACTGTCGAGAGTGTATCTTACTGTTTTTGGGTCTTACATGTTGTGGTGATTCTATCTTGAGGAAGTTGCGGGGTTTTCTCCATTTATGGTTTCCCCAATCAAAACATTGTGTTCATTGTCTCTTGTGTTTGATTGTTGTACTTGTTATTCTCTCAGTAAAGATCCTAACATAATGCTAGCTTAAATGTTGAAAAACTAACATGGTATTAGAGCTAACCTGAGAAGAAGACACTGTGCAGCTGTGGGAACTAGGGATTCCTAGTTTGTGGACCTTTCTCCATATATTTTCATCAAAATTAAGGTGGAGTTACTCTCCTCCCTAGGGCGCATCTTTCTATCGAAACAGAATCCAATTCTGAGGTTTTTCAGTTTTGGACTTGTCACTAGGGTCGAAAATTAGGGCTTTTTATAGAAGAGGAATTTTTCAGTGAGCCCGGGCCTAGATTGATCTCCTCCCCAAAATCAAAGTTAGGAACAAATTTGAAGGCATTTGGGTGGATAGAACTCCAGAAAAGCAGAACCCTAGTTTGCTCCTGAACCAGCTCTACAGGATTTCAGCTCAAGTTTCAGATTCGACATTTTGAACTTGGTAAGATCTAAAATCTTTTGTATTTCCATTTGAGGTTCTTATTTAAATATGTCTCATCATACCAATCTTGATGAAAAGCTTGAGGGGGGTTGATAACTTCCAAGCCTGGAAGTATAGGATCTCCCTGGTCCTGGAAGAGAATGAATTAGACTCCTACATTCATGAGGAGGTTCCAATTCCAGACTCGAGATGAGGCAAAGGCCTTACATAAGAAGAATATGGTTATGGCAAAGAGGATCATTGCTGATTCTATTAAGGATCACCTTATCCCACAGGTGTCCTCTCTCAAGACACCTAAAGCTATGTTTGATTCCCTAACCAAATTGTTTGAAGGAAAGAACATCAATCGAAAGATGACCTTGAGGAACCAACTGAAGAATGTGAAGATTTAGAATGCAGAAACTATCCAATCTTACTTCACAAGGGTTTCTCAGATCAAGGAACAATTAGAAGCTGTTGATGAAGAAGTGGAAAATGCAGAGATTGTGATGACTACTTTGAATGTCCTCCCTAGGTCATGGGATGCTTTCATTCAAGGAATCTGTGCTAGAAAGAAGTTGGTCAAGTTCAGCAGACTATGAGAAGAGTGCTCTCAAGAAGAAGCTCGGATAGCAGCTCGAGAAGAGAAGATGGGAAGTGAAGACCAAGCTCTTACGGTTCGCTCCAAGTCTCACTCCAAGTCAAGCAAAAGGAAACCTCATGGCTCTAAAGGTAAGCGTTCTTACAAAGATAATACTAGAAGAGATATGTCTAGGGTCCTATGCTATACTTGTGATGAAGTAGGACACTTTACAAAAGATTGTCCTAACAAACAAAAGATAGTGAAGAAGAGCAACAAAAGAAGACATCATGCTCATGCTGCAGAGGATGATGAACCATCCAGAAAGAGATCCAGTTATGAAAGTGAATATTCTTCAAGCGAGGATGAATATGTTCTAATATCAGCTCTCACAGGTAACATTACTCATGGAAGTGATGATTGGCTCATAGACAGTGGGGCTTCCAAACATATGACGGGATTCAAGGAATCTTTTATAAGACTGTCAGAACATGAATCACCTCACAAGGTGAAACTAGGAGATGACTACCAATATCCAATAAAAGGTAGTGGGGAATCTTCATACAAGCTAGACTCTGGTAAGTCTCTAACAATGAAAGAAGTATTGTTTGTGCCAGGACTGAAGAAGAACCTTCTATCCATTTCAGCATTGGATGCAAAAGGAATGCGGGTGGCATTCATAGATGGTCAAGTCATCATGTGGCCAAAAGGAAAGACTATCGATAATACGGTAGTGATTGGAGAACAAGAAGGAGGCTTGTACAAATTGAAGGGCCATCCAGAACAAGCCTTGATCCATGATACAGTAGAGCCAAATGAGCTTTGGCATAGAAGGCTTGCACATGTACATTACAGAGCACTACCTATTGCAAGTAAAGCTGTCAAAGGTCTTCTAGAAATTCAAGCTAAACATGATGGGGTTTGCAAAGGATGTGTGAAAGGAAAGAATACAAAGAAGACATTTCCAAGTAGCAAAAGAAAAGCCAAAAGAATTCTAGCAATCATCCACTCCAATGTATGTGGTCCTATGTCATCAAACTCACTTAGCGGGTATGCATACTATGTTTCTTTTATTAATGACTTTTCTAGAAAGACATGGATTTACTTTATGAAGAACAAAGATGAAGTATTCAGCAAGTTCAAGGAATTCAAAGCCTAGATCAAAAACCATACTGAAAATAAGATAAAGACCATTCGATCAGATAATGGTGGAGAATTCACTTCAAATGAATTCAAGGAGCTATGCAAAGAATCAGGGATTAAGAGGGAGTTGTCCACTCCTTATAATCCACAATAGAATGGAATTGTAGAATGGAAAAACAAAACTATCATGGAAGCTACAAGAGCTATGCTTCATGATCAAGATCTACCTATGCATCTTTGGGCTGAAGCTGCCAGAACAGCAGTATATGTACAGAACCGTACTCCACATAGAGTACTCGAGAACAAGACTCCTGAAAAAGTCTTCTCCGACAAGAAACCAAAAGTCAGCCATCTCAGAATATTCGGATGTCCCGTATACATACACATTCCAAAAGAGAAGAGAACAAAACTAGATCCTTCAGGAAAGAAGGGTATATTTGTGGGATACTCTGAAAGCTCAAAGGCTTATAGAATCTACTTCCCAGGATACAAGAAGATTGACATCAGCAGGGATGTGACATTTGATGAAGGCACAACTTACAACAAATCCAGAAAGAGACCTGCTGAAGAACCTGAAGAAGCGGAAGCAGAAGTTCCCAGAATTCATGATACAATCATGGACAAAGAAGCTCAAGAAGAAGATCGAGAGTTCGAGGAACCACAAAGACCTATAGATCCACCTATGGAGAAGAATACTTATAAGAGGAAACCTGCTTGGGTACGTGAACTTATCCAAGGTGTAGAAAGATATGGGGCTCCAGAAGAGAATCACAGAGAAAGAAATAGAACTAGATCAAATTCTGGGTATGTAGCTTTACTATGTGATTTCGTTGATAAAGAACCTTCTAGTTATGAAGAGGTGGCAGAACAGAAAGAATGGAAGGATGCTATGATCGAAGAATATCAATCGATAATGAAGAATGATGTTTGGGATGTTGTCCCAAGACCAAAAGGGAAGTCAGTTGTCACTTCCAAATGGATCTACAAGATCAAGCATGCTGCAGACAGTAGCATTGAAAAGTATAAGGCAAGATTTGTAGCTCGAGGATTCTCTCAGAAAGAGGGAGTAGACTATGAAGAGACTTTTGCACCTGTAGCCAGATATACTTCCATCAAATCAGTACTTGCTCTGGCTACAGTGATGAAATGGAAGATACACCAAATGGATGTCAAGACTGCCTTCTTGAATGGTGTAGTAGAAGAGGAAGTGTATGTAGAACAGCCACTCGGGTTTGAGACACATGACAGAGAGTCTCATGTATGCAGATTGAAGAAAGCCCTGTATGGTTTGAAACAGGCACCCAGGACCTGGTACGGCATGATTGATAGCTTTCTATCCAGTTTGGGACTTACCAAGAGTAAAGAAGATTCCAACCTTTACTACAAGGTTGAAGATGGCAACCCAGTGATGCTCCTACTATATGTAGATGATCTATTTGTGACAGGTACAGATGGGTTGATTGTTGATACGAAGAGAAAGCTTGCTGCTGAGTATGAGATGAAGGACTTGGGGATGATGCATTACTTTCTAGGTATGGAGGTGTGGCAGAGTACAAATGGAATCTTCCTTGGACAAGGGAAGTATGCAGTAGAGATCCTAAAGAGGTTTGGGATGATGGACTGCAAGACTATGGCCACACCTATGGCATCAAACCTGAAGCTATTGAGTGATGCTTCATCAGATTCGGTTGATGCTACGATGTATCATTAGATAATTGGGTCATTGATGTACCCGAAAAACACGAGACCAGACATTTGCTTTGCTGTGAACACCTTGAGCCAGTACCTGATAGATCCGAGAAGTGTTCACTTGACGGCTACAACACATATTCTAAGGTACCTAAAGGGTACACTTGATTATGGGCTCAAGTATGATGCGAATCAAAAGATTAACCTGGAAGGTTATGTTGATTCAGATTGGGCAAGCAGTGCTATTGACAGGAAGAGTACTTCAGGATGTTGCTTCAGTATGGGAGCAGGTGTGGTCTCTTGGTTTAGCAGGAAGCAATCTTGTGTGGCACTGAGTACAGCTGAAGCAGAGTATGTCACAGCTTGTTCAGCTAGTTGTGAGGCAGCATGGCTGCAGAAGCTACTGTCTGATATATTTGATCTCCAGTTGGATGCTACTTGTATACATTGTGACAACCAGAGTTGCGTGAAGTTGTCAGAGAATCCAGTGTTCCATGACAAGTCGAAGCATATCGAGATCAAGTATCACTATATCAGGGATATGGTGCAAAGAGGAGCAGTGAAGCTCCAGTATGTTGCGACGAAGGAACAGATAGATGATGTATTGATGAAGCCATTGGCTAGGATGAAGTTTGAGTACTTCAGAGAGAGACTTGGTGTTCTCCAGATCGAGGTTCCCTCCAAGAGAAAGTGATGAGACCCATAGCCATTCTGACATGGTGAGAGGATTGGTTCCTTCCATGGTCAGATGTAAGGGCTGAGATATTTCGTCATGGTGAGAGGATTGGTTCCTTCCATGGTCAGATGTAAGGGCTGAGCCATTCTGTCATGGTGAGAGGATTTGGTTCCTTCCATGTCAGATATGAGTGCTGACTACCATTCTGGGAATGGAGGCACCTGGTCAGTTACCAAGAACACTCAGTCTGGGACTGAGAGAGCCATTCTGACATGGTGAGAGGATTGGTTCCTTCCATGGTCAGATGTAAGGGCTGAACCATTCTGTTCATGGCTAAAGTATTTAGTTCCTTCCATGTCATATGTGAGTGTTGGCCATTCCGACGAGCAGGTCGGATGTAAGGGCAACTGCCACTCTCAGGGAGAGTGGAGGCACCTGGTCCGTTACCAAGTAGCTCAGTCAAGGACTTGGGGCCATTCTGAAGAGGGTGTAGGATTCAGTTCCTACCAGGTCAGATGTGAGTGCACGCCATTCTGTCGAGTAGGAAAGATGTAAGGGAAACTGCCACTCTCAGGGAGAGTGGAGGCACCTGGTCCGTTACCAGGTATCTCAGTTAGGGACTGGGGGCCATTCTGACGAGGGTGTAGGATTCAGTTCCTACCAGGTCAGATGTGAGTGCAAGCCCTTCCATCACTGTGATAGGATGTGTTCTTGTCTGGATGGATGTAAGTGCTGAGCCTTTTCACAGATGTTAGTGATGTGATGTCCTATCATGCTGGTGAATGTGAGTGCTGGGCCTTTCTGATGTGATTGTAGTTTACTACATGATCATATGTGAGTGTTGGGCATGCCTTTCTGATGAGTAGGTCAAATGTAAGTGTTGGACGTGCCTTTCTGATGAGCAGGTCAGATATAAGTGCTGGGCGAAGACCTACCTGGTGGCTAGGCCTACAACCAGCATGAAAAAGGGTTGGCTCTGTAGAACTTCCCATGACAAGATTAGTACACACATGATGATGACTATAGATGATCCAGATCGAGCTATGATCCAGATCCAGTTATGATGACTCTGAGAGATCCAGATCGAGTGATGATCCAGATCCAGTGATGATCCAGATCCAGTGATGACGTTCTATGATGATCCAGATCGAGAGATGATCCAGATCCGATGATGAAGATGACTTGAAGATGAAGATGATCCAGTTGATACAGAGAAGAAGACCAGCGCTAAAAATTGTGTCGAAAGAATACCTTCCTAGTTAAGAGGGAGTGTTGATGTATTTGTAACTTCGGAATGTATTCTTCTATGTATCTTGTATATTGTAACCCGATGTTTATTTCGGGATGTTTCTATTATGTATTTGAGTCATGTTGTCATGCCCCGATGTTCCAATCAGGAGTATTAATAATGTAAACAAGTCTTGTCAAGTCATTGTGGAAGTCCCCACAGATTTGGGGCGCTAGGTTTATTATACACTCATTAAGGTGTAGGCTCTAGTAAGTAATTGTTAAGTTGGGCCGACATGATTAAGCGCACTTCAAGTGAACGGAAGAATATAAATAGAGAGTGAGAGTCTCTCTATTTATCACTTGTACTACACATCACTCACTCACTCAAGTGTGGCACATTAGTGAGGAAGGAAATACTGGGGCTAGACAGAAGAAGAAGACTACTGCTGTCGGGAGTGCATCTTACTATTTTTGGGTCTTACATCTTGTGGTGATTCTATCTTGAGGAAGTTGCAGGGTTTTCTCCATTTATGGTTTCCCCGATCAAAACATTGTGTTCATTGTCTCTTGTGTTTGATTGATGTACTTGTTATTCTCTCAGTAAAGATCCTAACATAATGCTAGCTTAAATGTTGAAAAACTAACATCTGACAAACATGAGACCGGATATTTGCTTTGTTGTGAACACCTTGAGTTAGTTCCTGATAGATCCAAGACATGTTCACTTGATTGCTACAAAGCATATTCTGAGGTACCTGAAGGCTACAGTTGATTATGGGCTCAAGTACAATGCGAATAAAAAGATTAACCTGGAGGGTTATGTTGATTCAGATTGGGCAGGCAGTGCCATTGATAGGAAGAGCACTTCAGGGTGTTGCTTTCATATGGGATCAGGTGTGATCTCTTGGTTTAGCAGGAAACAATCCTGTGTGGCACTAATTACAACTAAAGCAGAGTATGTCGCAGCTTGTTCAGCTAGTTGTGAGGCAGTATGGCTACAGAAGCTACTGTCTGATTTATTTGATCTCCAGATGGATGCTACTTGTATACATTGTGACAACTAGAGTTGCGCGAAGTTTTCAGAGAATCCAGTGTTCCATGACAAGTCAAAGCATATCGAGATCAAGTATCACTATATCAGGGATATGGTGCAGAGGGGAGCAGTGAAGCTCCAGTATGTTACGACAGAGGAACAGATAGCTGATGTATTGACAAAGACATTGGCTAGGATGAAGTTCGAGTACTTCAGGGAGAAGCTTGGTGTTCTCCAGATCAATATTTCCTCCAAAGGAAAGTGATGAGTCCCATAGCCATTCTGACATGGTGAAAGGATTGGTTCCTTCCATGGTCAGATATAAGGGCTGAGCCATTCTGTCATGGTGAGAGGATTGGTTCCTTCCATGTCATATGTGAGTGCTAAGATCCATAGCCATTCTGATGAGTAGGTCAGATATAAGGGCTGAGCCATTCTGTCATGGTGAGAGGATTGCTTCCTTCTATGTCAGATATGAGTGCTAGCCATTATGTCGAGTAGGACAGATGTAAGGGAAATTGCCATTCTTTGAATGGAGCTGCCTGGTGAGGTACCAAGAACACTCAGTCTAGGGCTGAGTATCCATTCTGATGTGATAGGGGGATGTGTTCCCACTTGATCAGATGTAAGGGCTGAACCATTATGTCATGGATAAAGGATTAAGTTCCTTCCATGTCAGATGTGAGTGTTGGCCATTCTGACGAGCAAGTCAGATGTAAGGGAAAATGCCATTCTCTAGGAGAATGGAGGCATTTGGTCAGTTACCAGGTAGCTCAGTCGAGGAGGACTGGGGGCCATTCTGATATGACGATAGGATTGGTTCCTACAAGATCACATGTGAGTGCAAGCCCTTCCATCACTGTGAGTAGGATGTGTTCCTACCTAGATGGATGTAAGTGCAGGCCCTTTCATCACTGTGAGCAGGATGTGTTCCCTCCTCGATGAATGTAAGTGCAGAAATCTTTGATCATTGTGAGCAGGATGTGTTCCATCCTGGATGAGAGTCTTTCATCATTATGAGTAGGATGTGTTCCATCCTAGATGAAAGTGGGAAAATATTCCATCATTGTGAGTAGGATGTGTTCCAGCCTAGATGGAAGTACAAAACTCTTCCATCATTGTGAGTAGCATGTGTTCCATCCTGGATGGATGTGAGTACTGTGCCTTTCTGACGAGTAGGTCAGATGTAAGTGCTGAAGCCTTTTCATAGATGTTAGTGATGTGATGTCCTATCATGTTGGTGAATGTGAGTGCTGGGCCTTTCTGATGTGATTATAGGATTGGTTCCTATATGATCAGATGTGAGTGCTGGGCGTGCCTTTCTGACGAGTAGGTTAGATGTAAGTGCTGGGAAAAGACCTACATGATGGCTAGGCCTACAACCAGCATGAAAAACGGTTGGCTCTGTAGAACTTCCTGTGACAATAAGAATCATGAGATAGCACAAGGGATTATCCAGATCAAGTGAGGATCTAGATCCAGTGATGATGAGCCAGCAGTGATGATCCAGACCCAGTCTAGTGATGATGATCCAGATCGAGTGATGATCTAGATCTAGTCCAGTGATGATGATCTAGATCGAGTGATGATCCAGATCTAGCAGTGATGTTCCAGATCGAGTATGATCCAGTGACGATGTTCTAGATCGAGTATGATATCCAATTCTTGGACTTTTAGATGTGGGCGTTGGAAGCCAACTCCATGTCTCTTCACTTAAGTTGTATACAACTACAATGAGACATTATCAAGGATGTGAAACACATGCAATCTCCCACTGCTATGGAGTGAAACGAATCAAAAAATATATTCATGTCATAACGTTACACATTGCAAGTAATTAGTTTATAAGATTAATGATCCTCCATATTTGTATGACATTGCATACTTGCTATGAGACCGGTATTGGTAATTTTATTATTATTAAATAAATGCATATTTCACATACACTTATATAGTAAATCTATTCCACTTTTTTATTGACTCCATTAGGCACTGGTCACTAACCTTAAACACACACGAGATATATTTGGTGTCTAAGTGTCTTTTGCAGAGTTACATAGGACTATCTCATGGGAGGTTTTGACTTCCATAGAAGTTTAGAGATGTGATTGTTGTTGGCTCAGATTGCCATTTCAATTGGTAACAAATGCCATAGTCTAAATTTTATCACTTATCATTTTTAAAATTAATATTTATTCTTTTTAATTTTATATTTATTAACTTATTTTTTTAATATTAAAAATTAAAATAAAACCCTAAACTAATGCAAATTTTAAAATTAAAATAAAACAATAATATAATATGTTTGGTAATAGGAACAATGTTATATCAAGTCACATAGAGAAACCATAATTTAATTTACATATATTAACTACACTTTATAAATTACAATAAAATTTCATAGCTGGAGCATTTTTGACTCCAACCATTAATCATTATATGTTTCTATGACCTTCAACATTGAGCATGGATTTGAGTAAGTTAATGAGACACATAGATAAACAAAGTTGATTGGTTCTATTTGTATGTGCTACTTTGATGAACATGGATTCATGGATGAAAGTATATAGGAAAAAAATATGTTGGAAATTTAGAAGAAGGCTATAGATTTTGTTTAAAAGGCATTATAATGTAATTGTTGAAAAAATATTAATATTAAAAATGAATACATATGGCCATTGGAATCCAATGATTCAAAATAAAATACAAATGTTATTTCTTTTTAAATATAATAGTCAAAAGGATTGTGAATTGTGAAACATTAATGTTATTGATGTGTATGGTGGATACAAACAGGGTAGTTGTCAATTTAAATCACTTATAATATTGAAAATGTTGACTCTATTTAAACATAATGTGATTATTTTGTGTATAAGGGTGGGTGGAAGCTAATGGAACTCTTTTTTGATGACTGATAAAAGAGGCATCCCTCAACCTACATGGATATCCTGAGATTCTTACATACTTAATATTTCCTAGAGTAGAAAAGATGAAATATAAAAGACCGAATCAAGTTTCCAAATATATAAATTGTATCTATTGAAAATGGTCATAACTATATAAGTTTGATATTTTCTAACATGCACTTTTTTTTATTTTTGGTAAATGATAATGTATGTGTTTTTGGGTGCATCCTATGAATGGTTAAATGATGGATTCAACCTACAAAACCTGATAGACATATAGAGAACAAATAGTGCTAGCGTGGCACTATTTTTAAAAAATAAATTTAATGATTTATAATTTATTAACTATCTTAGTGATCAAACATCTAAAACAATATGTCAAGTGTGGGTGCATCTTTTGAAGGTCTTAATGCAATGGTCATGAATTAGTTTGTTTATAGCATGTAGATGTGAGTATTAGTATTGCAACCTATAACTTTTTAAATGTTTGAGAAACAGAAAAGTTATGGAAAACCCACTAACAATGTGTTTAAGAAAAATATAAAAAACAATATTTAAAATATATATATTTAGAATCTGCAAAAATATGTGTCTAAACAAAAAAAAAGAGTGTGTGCAAGATAATCCAATGAAGGATAAAACACACTCATATTGATAAAAATGGTGAGATGCATAATTAGTTATGGTTTACCATATTCCATACCATACTTTTGGTTAGCCCAAAGCTAACTCCAAAACAAAC
>LPNX011156951.1:0-58639 GCA_001517045.1 Pseudotsuga menziesii
CGGCCGCCAAAGGGCCGCCCCTCATGGGTGGCGCGATTCTGAGAACCGCGCCACCCATGAGGGGTGGCCCTTTGGCGGCCAAGGGAGCGGAGCTCCGCTCCTCCGCCCCCATTATCTCATCTGCTTGCGCCACCCATGAGGGTCGGCCCTTTGGCGGCCAAGGGAGTGGAGCTCCGCTCCTCTCTTCATTGTGCCCCTAATTGCTGATTTAATTACATACGTGATTTCTCAATAAATAAGAGGATCCATCAAGTACGCATGCATGATAGGCACTACTCGAGTTGTCCTACCGGGGAATGAATGGTTTGAAACCCTATCTCAAATAAGTGTGTTAATAGGAGAGCGGCTTCGCGCCTCACTTTGTCAGGAAATAGCTAAATGCACCTTGCTCTCTATTTCAATCTTGCTCGACCAGCATAGACCCCTCACAAAATAAGTAACCTAAACTTCTACTGCCACTGATGATGTTGGTATTTTACTCATCTTCAACATGTGCTATTGGTGGTGGTTAGTCTGTTGTTGGTACTGTTACTGGTACTATGCCTGGCCAGCACTAAACCCAACCTCCAGCTAGCTATCCATTTAAGTAAGAGTTGTATCGGACCCAAGCAAACCAAGGGATTTGTAGTCATAATTGTTCACTCTCATTCCCAAGGAGAAGGAATTCTCTCTTTCGGTCTCAATAGCGCAATAATCTAAAGGTGTTACTACCCAATGAATCATTTGGGGAAATGAGTCCCTTTCCGCGACGTAATCTACTAAATTAAGGGAGACAGATACTGAAACAAAGCACCTTTATACAGATATAACGTACCTTTATTACACCTTTCATTGACACAGATACTATGTTTTATTTCTTCTATAAAGGAACTTAATCATGGATTTGCCTTTCCCAAGCCGAGTTTATAAAAAATTAGCCCAGTCAAGTATACATCCCCGTTGGCATAGTATATTATATTAAAATTGGATTTAAACTAGCTATCAGAGTCGTGACAAGGTTTTGTAGTTACCACTCAAAACAAACTTTATTTCATATTTTGAAAAGTACCATAATGTTATTGATGGATTCTTTGTTATTATAAAACATTATTTCTAACATTTATTTTTATTATAACATTATTGTTATTATAAATATATTGTATTAATTATAATATTGATTCAATGTTATTAATTTTATATAATACATATAATTTATATTAAAAAAATAGATTAATTCAATGGTGAACTAACTTTAATAAAAATATTTAAACTCCAATCCAATATAGTAGTTGCTTAATTGGAAGAATTAATACAATTTAAAATTTTGTATTTAAATAATGTTTTTTGTCAATATGATAATTTTAGCTTTAGTATTAATAGCATAAATTTGATTGAAAATATAATATTTCATTTAACATGTTTTTTTTAAACAATTTAAAAACATGTTTTCAAATAATGTTTGTTGACAATGTGATAATTTTAGATTTATTGTTAATAACATAGATTTGATTGAAAATCTAATATTTTATTTAACATGTTTTTTTAGAAATGTGTAAATTTGAAAATTTACATTCAAATAATGTTTATTATCAATATGATGATTTTAGATTTATTATAAATAAATTTGATTGAAAATATAATATCTTATTTAACATTTTTTTTAGAAGTATATAATTAATTTATTATTTTCAATTGAAATGTGATTATTTCCAAAACCCTTCATTATTGAAAGGCACCATAAATATATACCTTTTTGTCTGAAATTAAGACTAGCACTTTAATTTGATTTATGGACTGTCACACTACCTTAAAGTGGTGATCAATTTTAAATAAAGTAAGATTTGATGGTAGATACTAGGTAGGGCTCTATTTGAGATAAAGATTTAGAATTTTATTTCACTTCTTAAGAAGCTTGGAAATGAGTGTTGATTAGGGTTAATGACCTCCTTGTAATATTTTAATTTTCTTTTATGGAACCACAGATTCTATTTGAACTTGGAAGTAAATACATTGAGAATAAACAAAGTTAAATATTTTATGTTATAAATATTTTTTGGTTTGTAATTAATAAAATTAGGAAGTATTTGTATTTTAAGGAATTGTTTTGGTTTGGAATTTCATTTTAACATAACAATAAAAATAACAAAGAAAAATATCAATGCTTTTTAGACATTATTATTTTCAAGTATTATTAGTATCACTATTATATTTTTATTTTTGTGAAATATTGTTTTACACCAATATAAAGGACATATTTTACTATCTCTCTAATAATATATTTAAGATTTAATATTTAGTTTTTCCAATTTAATACATGTCTTTTTTATAATTTAAATTGTGAATTTACATACATTTAATTTTTGTGAAACACTTGTAGCGAAGATGTCAAAAGAGCCTCAACCCCCATTAGGAGGGATGTTTGGAAATGTGAACTTTGGGCATCTTGCAGACAAAAGACCCAATGTAAGAGGACATTGATGTTCCTGAATAAAGTCAAGCTCTGAAAATTTCAATTTCGATGAAGAATTTGGCCGACGTGGTATTATTGATTAGTTTCATGCCTTGAAGAAAATGTTAAATTTGACAAGTTTTTGATATGATATATTATTAATCTTTTGAATTTCACACTTTATTTTAGAAATAAAATTTTATATATAATGTTTTTAATATGTTATTTACAAAGATATGGTATAGTTTTTCTTGAATTTATGTGAATCGTCACTTTTTGGAAAATAATATAAAATAGTATCATTTTATTAAAAAATATCTCTAAAAATCCATTGAAAATTATTTTAATATCTTTATTTTCTGAGTTTTTTTACAAATTTGCAAATAAAAATGTCTTATTTTTTCCATAAAAATGTCGTATTTTAAAGAAAAAATTTGCAAAATGTATATGTTTTCATTATAACTTGCTTCTAAATGTATGTTATTTTGTTCAATTTCTAAAAAACACACTTGAAAATAGAAATTAAAAATATTTTATGACAAAGATGATTCAAAGGCCCAAAAAATGCCTCAAAATGAAAATGTGTGATACTGGTATCAAGCATTTTCGAAATGGAGGTAATAATAGCTACTAAAATTAGGAGAGAGAAAAACGAGAACTCTGTTGAGTTCTCATTTCATAGTATAAGTGGTTCCGTACGTTATCGAAGAGATACATCCCAACGGATCGGTCCGACTAAGGACGTTACAAGGCATCGTATTTCAGAAGCTCGTTAATGGAGCCCGACTAAAATGCTATAGAAACTAATTCAAAAAATTAAAAAAAAAATAAAAAATCATATAACGACCATAACCGTCAACCAAAAGCCATAAAAACTTTAAAAAAATTCAAACACCAAAAAAATACCGTACTTACAGAAAACTATAACAGGAACTCACCATCCCGACAACCACCATCATGACCATCAACCGACCACTCCCATCGACCATTCTCATCACCGACATCGACCGACGACCCCGATAGTCCCATCATGCATTCATGACATCGAGTGCCAAAACAAATCCGCCATTAACACACACTCAAGTATTCCAGCTGGAACATCATGTCTGCCATTAATACACCCACTGACGCACACATCCACAGCATCGCCTATAAATACTGGATCGCCGAAGGATCATTCACCGCAATCCAAACAGAGAGAGCATCAGAGCATCTAGTCGACTAAAAGCTGAGAACCCCTTACTAAAACCGACCACCAAACCGACACAATGGCCCCCAAACAAACTAGAGCCTCGACCAAAGCCAAGGAAATACAGGCTGCGGATACACCTTTAGTCCGCAGGTTGAAAAACATCAAAAACGACAAAGTACAGGAAGGCTCATGGAAAAAACTATGGACTAAAATGCAAGAATGGGCCTTTGTCAACAAAAAGGCCACTCAAGCAGCAGAGAAAATCAAACACAGTACTATCTTCGCCTATGCCAACGCACCACTTATGGCGAGCTTTGGTGGCATGAAGGAAACTGCTATCAAATTCATCATCAGTCGATATCACAATGACCGGTTCTGCTTCGACCAGCCGGTCGACATCTCTGGATAAGTCATCTCCAAGCTGACTGGTCTCTCTAATGAAGGAAACCCTGTACTAGTCGGAATCAAAGAAGGACTGGTCAAAGAGCTCACTTGGTCATCCTTGGGTAAGAACTCCAAGGGGTTGATGATGAGCCAAATCACAACCCGAACGCCACAGATTGTGGCCAAAATCATTGCAATAACACTCACGCTGGCAGGTCAAGGTAGCGACCTTAAGTTAGACATGCTAGAAGCTATCGACACCATTGCCACCGATGGATGAATATACAGATGGGCAGAATATGTCGCTGACATGGTGAAGACCATCTATGAAAGATGTCAAAAAATGGGGGGAATCATCAAGTTCCCCTCCCTCATCTTATGGATTGTCATGTACCACATCTTCCCAGAGGGGAGTCCAATCTTTCGGGAACCGTCGAAGCTCGACATGTGGAGATTTAAGCCATTCTCCTAGAGAAGAACCTTGGACGAGCTTGAGCACGGGAAATTACTATTGGAGAACTGGTTCCAACAGCTCAAAATCCACACGACTAGATGGAGGGTGCCTCAAAACATCCGAAGAAATCTACCGACGAACTCCCACATCTAGCTGGAACTTGACCATACCTCGGTGTGGTACATGCAGGGAGACAATTCAAATGCCAAAGCCCTCGACTACTATCCATCTGTAGACCAAATATTTCGGGAACTGTCTCGACAGACCAAAACAAAAATACCAGTACCAACAGCAGCAAAGCAGATCGACTTCTTGATCAAGAAGCTGCTCACAGACCAGGAAAAAGAGGAAAACTATGAGCTCAACCTCTATATCAGTTCATTTGTGTCAGAGGAGACACCGGTTGAACACACCGGTCAATTGCAAATAACCATCAAACCTCTGATTGCAAAGAGGGCAGAACCCCAAACTTCAAAGCCACAGCCATAGCAGCAGATAACTCCTCCGGTTGCAGAAAGTGTCACCACGACACAGGAGCCAGGGGGGAGACAAAGCCAGAAAACCCTGAGTATGCTGTTACGAAAGGAATTATTTGAAAATTGTCAAAGGAGATAGCAGCGGCTAAGAAGAAGCTCAAAACACAACAATAACAACAAGGTAAAGGTAAGAACAAGCTTATTCTTGCTAACTCGTCAGAAGACAAAGAAGAATTGGTAGCCACGGCCCTCGACATCATAGAGGATGCCGCAGCAAATAAAGTGCCGGTTGAAACCTAGTTCCAGCGATTTGTCGATGCAGGAGCACAAGCAGGTCAACCGAAGAAAGCAAAGACTACGACGATGCCTAAAAATGTTGTCGATCTTGTGTCAACGCCTCCACCCCCATCATCGACGAAAATAATCGAGGAACAAGTACCGGCACCGCAGTTAGTCAGCCCCCTCGACTTATGCAAACGTGTGATGTCGGAGGAGGTGAAAGAAAAATTCGACAAAGATAGGGATTTGCAAGATTTTATTGAGAAACTTCCTAAGTTGTTTACGTCGGCACAGGAGATCTCTACAAAAGCACCTCTCTTCACTACCAGAGGATACCAACTAGGATAGGATGCACAGTCTAGAACCTTTGCAACCATTACATCAACTTTCGAGAGAAATCCCGACAAGGAAGCTAAAGTGATTGCACATCGGTCCTCGACTATCACACCGACCGTACCCGTACCCCAAGCCGACCCACCAACCACTGCACCGAATGAAGGAGAAGAAACTGAGGAGGACATAACCCAAAAAATTAACCAAATGTTCTCTGACGTAGACTCACCCCCTCGACCCGACAACCCACCACTCACCCATACTTCCCCCAAACCAATCACCCCCGACCATTCGCCAACTCCACCACCACCACCATCTCCACCACCACCACCACCCCCTGATTCAGAGAAAGGCCCACCACAACCGACTACATCCAAACAACCAGAGGTGGTAGTCATCCCACCTCCCCAACCAGAGAAACCATCGGCCTCTATCCCACAAACCAAATATCCCGCCTCGACTATTGCAGGTATACAGGAAGTAGGTAAATAAAAGCATAAGAAGAGGAAGGAGCATCATGGACAGCCTTCAAAGGTCCAAATCAGATTGAAGGATGCAAGCTCCCTGACCGACACAGAGTTAGGACAACTCCTCAAAACCCTAGCAAGTGAAGCAAAGATGAGGAGTGAGCAAAGAAATAAAGAACTCAATGACAAAAATGTAGAACAGGTCGAGTTTCTTGACAAATGTAGGAATCTGGCCCAGTCCGTCATGCTGGGCCCCATAGAAGTCGACGTAAAGAAACCACTTGAAAGGGCATATCAGCTATTTGAGAGCATGGTTTCGACACTCCAAGCTCACATTCAAGAAACAAAGGAGGAATGAAAAGAGGAAACTTCTTAACTCCTAATGGCATAGCACACTGCATTTTATGAAGCCTATAAAGTGCTGCAGGATCATATGGAGGAGTCTGTCATAACTGAAGAAGTACTAAGAGACTGGCCTAATCACTACGAGCAAGTTTATCAGCAGACTCGACAGACTCGACAAGGGATTTAGGCATTAGAGAGTAGAAAAACCACTGAGGAAGCACTCAGAACGACAATAGAAGAACAGATAGTGCTTGAAACTGCCAAACTCCAGAAACTAGAAAGGGAAGCACATCAGTGGGTGCAACAAGCTCTCCCTAACTTAAAGAAAGTTGACATCATCTTCCCACAGATGAAATGACTTATCAAGACTGTATAGGAGAAGGACAAGTTCATGGGTCCCGACATGGAGAGGATAGTTGAAGTCTCCATTTCAAAGAAGATGTCGATCTTATTAGGCTTGACCACACTCACCATCAACATCCAGAAAATTTTGTAGAGTTGGATATATTTCCAACATCACCTCGCAGTAACAACCCCAGCCATTGTAGAATTCTGTGTATAGAAAAGACTGACCATCAGACTTCGCAGTCCACCACAATAACTATTGATATCAGCCAGAGGAATTTTGTACCTCCCTGTTTCTTCGGGACGAAGAAACGTTTTGTTCGTGGGGGAGATGTAGAAGGAGCAAGTCGATAAGTCGACTTGAACGACAGCTGACTTAGTCGATCAGCCGACTAAGTCGATGGGCCGACTTAGTCGATCAGCCTACTAAGTCGGTCGTCTGACCAAAATAGAGACTAGGTCGGCCACCTAAGTTCATGTCGGTTCACCAAACCGACAGGTAGTTATTTTGTAACCGTTCTGTAATGATATATATTAGGCTGTTGAGGTAGATGAGAACTTAGTTCAGTTCTCTGTGTTGTATGGACTCATTCATATAATATAATCTGTTAATTCACCTATTTTATTCTTATCTCTTGTCTCTATTATATATATATGTTTTAGTGTTATTATTGGTAACCTTATGTGATCTATGAGATTACAACACTATGTCTTATAGAAATCTAACCTAAGAGCTAGTCTCTACTTTTCTAGGAATTTCTTGAGTTGAGACTTTGGAAAATATTCCATGCAACCCTTTTTTTGCAATCATTTTTCAACCTTAATGCACACTCAAATATAGAACTGCAACAAGAAGTTCCCATAGATTTCATGTATGTATCCCATTCGGCCATTTCCATGCAATTATGAAGGCATTAAAAATGAAATAATGAATATTTTACTCTAGACAATTACTGATTCCTAGTTGATATGGAGTTTGGACTAATATACAAGTTGATGCTTATTCAGTGGAAGGATTCCAAGTTCCAGAAGATTGGTAGATAATTACTCAATTATATGGCCTGGATGAAGCTGTGATCAGATCCATTCCTCTGTGTAGACTTAGAACAATTTATGTAGTGCAGATTTCTGAAAGCTTGGTTTTTAATTATGGGTTTCAAACTATTTTATATTTGGATTTATTTGGGAGAATGGAATATTTCACTCTCGGACGGTTTAGCTGTCACAATAGAATTTGGTTTACCAAACATAACGGTGGATTAAAACAAAACATATAGTTTAAATGGTCATAACTTAAACTTGAAATAAAATGACCACTTAGATAAAGCCCTTGGATAACTCTTTCTAGGGCTGATCCTTCATCTATCGACACAACTCATAAGGATCGTTTTGGAAGGGTGGGTGTTGCCGCCTTTCACACACCTAGGTCACGTGGCAGAAATCTTCAAGCCACTCGGTGTGTCCTTGGGGGAAAGTCTCGAGTCAAGGCTATCACCTTGTTCTTGACTCCTCCATTTACACTCAACTCCTAACGAAGCCAAGGTGGGTAGACCCTATTAAGTTGCTAAGGATAATTACTTAGCGTTGTGATGTTAAACTGACTGAGTTACTTAGGAGTTTTCAATTTAACTGTAGATAATCAAAGATGGCAAGATATGAAAATAAAAACACGAAAGCACAATGCTGAGACACAATGTATATATAAAACAAGAAAATAACCAGTTCCTTAGAATGGGGTCAGAAAATAGAAACAATGTACTTGCATGTGCTTGGAGTGAGTGTTTTGCAATTGCCTCTTGGTATGTTTTAAGTTAAAAATGAAGTGTGAGTTGATTAAAATTAGGTGAAGGGGGGACTCCAGATATACCCGAGAGTACTTGGAGTATGTCCAAAACTAAACCTTCACGGCTACCCGCAAGGAATATGTGGGATGAAATGGAGTCTCTAGGGCTATTGTTCATAACGCACCCATTAGGGTGTGACAGATATCGGCGCCCCGAGGTCACTTTTTGGAAGTTCTCGCTTCCTTTGGGTATTTTTCCACCGTAAAAGGTTTGATCTAGGTGTTGGATTTTCACCTGATGGTTTGTCAATTGGGGAGAGTGAGTCCTAATTATACTAGTCACCCAAGTGCTTTTGATACAGCTTGACTGATTGGATGAACCGCAGCCAAGTGCAGAGCATACACACTGGAGTCCTGTCAATTTTAGTAATTTTTAAACTAGGTGTTCTTGTTTAAAGAAAAACCCTCCAGGAACCTCTTTTGATCCAAGTCGATCTCAATCAGGGAATCGAGGAGGGGTTAATTTTATACTAGCTGAAAAAAAAATGATAGAAAAGAAACAGATACACAATTCTAGTTTTCTAATTAGTCCTACCACGAATCTCTTTCCCCTTTCGGGTCAATTGGGAAATCGTGGGGTAAGTATTATGATTACTTTGAAAAAACAAAAAATGGAATATGAAATTAATAATAAAATCAAGTATACTACCCTGCAAATTAGGTCAATGCTATTTTGAAAAAGAAATGAGCAGAAAGTGACAAAAAGGACACCGACGCAAATCCCCCCAGGGGGGATGGGGAATGGGCTTGAATAGCCTATTCCAAAAATAATTTTATTTATTATTGGTTACAATATCAGCGAACTGAAATATCAGAAACTTCTTGGTCCTTATACAGGCTGAAACCAAGATCTTACAACTTTGCAAAAATTTTAAGATTTTAGTGAAAAGGGAGACCCCTAGGGGGATTTGAACGCTCCTGAGGCCACTTCCGGATAGCAGCTTCCTTTATTTACTGTCAGACCTGCTAAAATACAGTGATCATGTTAGAATAACATATTCCCAAAATCACTTTAATAGTACCTTTTGATCAGCCTACCTTATCTAAAAAAAAATGAAGTTAAAACTAGCTAAACAAGCGAAAAAGGAACCAAGGAAAGCAAGCTTTCCTTGGGATCTTGGCTTGCTTTTTGTGCAGCCAATGAAGTATGTACTGATTCCTAGATTTAGTGTCTTTTAAAACAGAAAGGAAAATTGGTTCATGCAACCTACTGATTCTCTTTAACTTGTCATGCAAAATGGACGATTTCCTTATGCTAGATCTAGAAGACTTAATGATATTTTTCAGAATTGAGATCTAGACTATGAGCTCTGAAATATCAGATCTATGTATATTTTACTTTGATGAAACAGATCCAAATGATAACAAATCTTTTACACACTGTAACCAGGTAAGAAAATTGATTTTTTATAGAAATGAGAAGAAGAGGAGAGAAGGTCGGATCGTTGCTTGAATGGAGCAAGCTGAAAGGAGGCCCTTTTGTGAAGTGCTGAGGAACAGAGACTTGAGATTATTGGATAGGAATGGAATCAATGTAGATCCACACCTTCATCCAATCAGGAACCTGCAACTAAATAACACAAGCCTGCACACACCTCGTGAGATCTAGATATAGATGTATAAAGCAACAAAAATGAAATATTATGCAAAAATAATCTTATTTAAGCATATAACTGAAATTTTTGAGCATACATCATATGGATAAACAATATCAAGTAATCTAACTTGCCTAGTTTACACCCTTACTTGATTCAACCGAATCCTTGAAGCCAGAGCATAGAAGCAGCACAAAATTTGGCAAGAAATTGCAGCTACCACATCAGCAGCATAACACTGAGAATCCACACATACACATGCACTACACAGTATAGCCTCCAAAGCTTCTTTATTCACAAATGATGATCAAGTATAGAGTTACAATGGCAAGCCCTTTATTCCATCTCTAACTAGCTTGGAAGAGGGAGCCTCAAGCAGGATATATACAAAACACAGGCCATCCAACCCAGTGGGGGCGCAATTCCTCATGGAATCAAGTGAAAACAACTGATGGAGAGTTCATCAATGGAGAACTAAAGCTGAACTGAGCCTACTTGTCAACCAGGGGCTTGATTGAGCTAACACATCAACCCATACACCGACACATCAGTCCACAGAGCATCCAAGAGAGTCCACACGTGTGGAGGAGAGAGAGAGGGCGCCATTCCCCATGAAGATAGCTGAAGATCAACTTTGGATCTGATTTGATCACCTCCTTGAGTTAAGGATTTGTTAGATCCAGTCAATCTGCTTCAGATCTGACTGATTTCAATCAAATCGGTTGAGAATCCACTGATTTATGATTTTGGATTTGCTCCATTATTCATCAATTTATTAATTAAAATAATCAATAATTGATTTTTGGGGCTTTCTGACCTGAGTGATGGAAAATCACTCAAAACTTAGGAAATAGTGGGTCCATGGGTTTACATGGTGCTCTTAGCTTGAAAATGAGCACCTACATGACTGAAACCGATTAATTGGCCCACTTTTATTACAAATTCAATTTTTCCAATTAAACTATTAAAAAATAGCCTAAGTTTTGGAAAATTTTAATTTTAATAAAAAACACTGAAAAATCTAAAAAATTGAAAAATTGAAAAACACCTAGGGGGACTTGGACATGTTCATATGACTCAAAAATGATGTCTAGCATGTTTATACATTGACACATAGACTCTAATAACCTCAATAGGCCTGAATGCCAAGCCGACCACCCCAACTTTGGAGGTATGGAGTGAAAAACTCAGAAATTATCAGTCGTTTATTCAACAACCAATAATAACCAAGGGAAAAAACACCCTGGGCTGATCAGATTGACAAATGAAGTCTAAGAGACCGAGTCTTTTACAGACACTATCATGCTAGAACATTTATTACAATTCCCCCATGGGGTATGCACATGTGATATAGTGCAACAAGTACTTCCCAAAAGTACTTCCAAAGGTCTTTTGCAGTCCGAACAAGTTAACCATGTCCGGTTCACCAGGCTCACTTGATAAAAACCACTAAGTACAACTTAGGTGGTAGCATTCTGGATCCACCTAGGGACACATTCTCTGACTGATCTTCTGTTCAAAGGAGAGGATGTGAGAACTCTGGAATCTCTGGGTCCTACAAGGCAATTAGAGTTTGTCAGTAACATGTATACATAACGAAAATTTAACTAAAAAAGCAAACTAATGTACGTAGTTAATCTATAATGTGCAAAAGGGAATATTTTACAAAAACTAATATACAAAGGAAAATTTTCAACATGGTACAAAATAACTATAATACAACAATGTCTATGGTACAACAACATGATATATACAATTTAGAAATACATGCAGAGCAAGGTTTAGAAATTGGCCCTGAAACCACCGATGCCAATAAAGGCATCAAACCGTGTCAGCGAAAAACAACTTGAGGAGGAAACCATTCACTGGCAGGCTCAACCTTTCTCCTTCTAGCTCATTTAGATAGAAGGAGTTCTTTCTTGCTATTTCATTGATGATGTATGGTCCCAACCATAAGCTGTCGAGCTTTCCATGTTTCCCAGGTTTTTCCCGTCATTTGTCCCAACGTAAAACTGTGTCACCTATTTGGAAGGACCCTGGCCGGGTAGACTTATCAAAGGCTCTCTTGACCTTGTCTAAATTTTTGATACTATGGTCAAGAGAGTCTCTTCTTCTCTCATCTAGTTCGATCAACTGGTTTATTCTATTCTGGATGGCCTCTTGATCTAAGCTGAAAGTCTGGAAGAGCTGATAAATTGGAAGCTTTAGATGGACAGGTAAAGTGACATCAAGGCCGTAGACTAGTTTGAAAGGGCTCCACCCGGTTGATCTTTTCTTAGTGATCTTGTCAGCCCATAATGCTAATTTGATTTTGTTATCCCAAGCCTTCTTATTGTCGCCCACAATTTTTTTGATTATGGTCATTAAGTTCTTGTTACTTGATTCTGCTAGACCATTTCCTTGGGGATAGTAATTAGATGAGTGAGATAGGATAATGCCGTACTTGAAACAGAAAGATGACATCTCGGAAGAGACAAAGCATGGGCCATTATCCGTGATTATTCTAGTAGGCACACCGAATCTTGTGATAATCTTATCTTCTAAGAAATCCATTACTATAGCATCGGTTGCCTTCTTGGTCGGTATCGCCTCTACCCACTTGGTAAAATAATCAGTGGCGGTAAGAATCCAAGAGTAACCATTACTCAAGTTATCTTTGAACTTACCGATGAAGTCAAGCCCCCATTGCTGAAAAGGGGCTTGGACTACTATTGGATTTAGAGGCAAGGCTCTCATTTGTTGCTTTTTGGTGAATAACCGACACTGGGGGCAAACTCTAACAGCCTTGTGCACATCTGAAAATAGGTTTGACCAATAGTAGCCTGCTCTAAGTATTTTGTGGGCGGTTGTTTTTGCTGCAAAATGTCCACCACAAAATCTTGAATGGAACTCAACCATGAGTTTCGTGGACTCAGGTTCATCAACACATCTAAGTATTAAACCATTGGGGTTTCTCCAACCCAAACCGTCTTTGGTCAAACAATACTTAGCTTCCTTTAACCTTAATGCATTAGAGAGAATTTGAGGTAAAAAATGGGCCTCCTAAGAGATGTACTACAAAAATATAAGATATATTAAAATATTATGAGTTAGGGGTTTTATGGGGTAGGTATATATGACAACTCACCTCTCACACTACTTTTTATGCACAATATAAATAACCATGGTTGAGTTACTTTTCTAAATTGACTATAAATAAAATGAATAAAATAACACTAGAATGATGTGACTAAGATTCATTGTAAATTCCCAAAAATTTATTGTCCTTTAAAATGTATTTGTCTTGAACTTGTAAATAAAATTAAACAAAAATGAATTTAATTTATATGCATAACTAACATATTTTTTTCATATAAATATCATTTATGAATTTAATTTATTTTAAAAGTACAAGATTATATATATATTAGTTTGACATTATGATATTAAATACAATTGAGTGAATATATAATTTAAAATTAAAAACATGAAAATGACAATATATTATTTTATAAAAAAAATGTGAAAAGACATTTTTATGAATTATGAGTACTTTACTTGAAAATGACAATAATATTATTTTATGAGAAAGTGAATTGTGAGTACTTTACTTGAAAATAACAATAATATTATTTTATGAGAAAGTGTGAAATGACTTTTATTGTGAGTACTTCACTTTATGACTTAAAAGTACTTGTACCACTACCTTGGTTAACTATGGATTTTCATCCACCATAGAAAATGTGACAAATAAACATTCTTAACTCATGCAATGCCACCTCAACCATGGGGGATGATGTCATCTACTAGAATGTAATTGGTTTATTTTTATAGTACATTTTGGTCCTTTTGAGGCCCCTTGTCAAGGTTGATCCTGAGAGAGTTGAAGCTATTTTATGGCCAAGTAAGTGATCGGGGCATGTAAGGTTGCGGAGGATAAATATGATGTCGGTGTACCAAGGGTGTTGTTCTAATCTCTGAAGCTCATCTGATACACTTTGCTCTAAATTGTTGCTCTGGCAGATTATTCCTAAATCCTTTTCATTTCCCTGGGTCAACATCTTTGCAAGACCCTGTCCCTTAATTAATTTAGTAGGTCTTATGTCCAAATCATATTCTTGAATCTTTGAAACCCACTTACCCCTGACTCCTAGACAATCCTGCTAAGACATGATATCTTTCACAGCTGCATGGGGTACATATCCAATGATTTTGGAGTAACCTATATAAGTTTTGAAATGTTTAACGGACTTGACAAGAGCATAGGCCTATTTCTCCATCGTGGTATACTTCAATTCTGAATTTTGTAAGGCTCTACTCATAAATGCTATGGGTTGCTCTTGTCCCTCTTTATTCTTTTGAAGTAAAACACCGGCAATGGTGTCTTCTGAGGAAAAGGAAAATATCTGGAATTCTTTGGAATAATCTGGACTAGTCAAGACCGGGGACATGGATATGGCATCTTTGATGGACTTGAATGCAACTTTCCCTTCATCCGTCCACTCAAACTGAGCATATTTTTTTAATAGATTTTGTAGAGGTTTCATTAATTCTGCTAAATTTGGGATGAATCTTCTTATGAAATTGATTCGAACATTGAAGGACTGGAGGGCTTTTAGATTCTGAGGCAAGGGGACTTTCTTAATAGCTTCAACTCTCTCTGGATCAACCTTGACACCATCTTTAGAAATGATGTGCCCCAACAATTTTCCTTCATCAACTCCAAAGTTTGACTTGGCGGGATTCAAGGAAATACCATATTTCCGACATCTTATAAAAACCTGCCTAAGATGACTTATGTGGTCAGCTCTTTCCTTTGAAAAAATAGTTAAGTCATCCTGATATATTTCGATTATTTTGCCTATAAGTTCTTTGAAGGAAAAATCCATGGCTCTTTGGAAGGTGGCACCAACATTCAATAAGCCAAAAGGCATTCTTAGAAATTTATAGGTACCCTAAGGTGTGGTAAATGTAGTCTTGTGTTGATCCTCTTTATTTACCAACACCTGGTTATAACTGGAAAATCCATCCAACATGGACATCATTCCTAATCCTGTTACTCTTTGAAGCAAAGTTTCCATGTCGGGTAATGGGTAATTGTCTTTGAGGCATGATGTATTCAGATTTCTAAAATCTATACATATTCTAATTGACCCATTCTTATTTCTGACAACAACTAAGTTGGAGCACCAAGATGAATTCCTTGTAGGTGCTATGATCCCTGCTGCTAACATCTTTTGAAGTTCCTTCTGCACAATGGGGGCCAACTTAGGATTTATTCGCCTAAGTTTTTGTCAGAAAGGTTTGACCTCCTTAGCTTCTTCTGTGAAGGGAATAGTGTGTTGAAACACATCCTCCCTATAGGCTTTAAGCTCATCATAACTAAATCTCAACACATCTCTATACTCTTTAATTAGGTTGTTCAAATTGTTCCTTTCCTTTTCCGAAGTACCCTTTCCAATTTTTATTAACTTGGGATCCTTATCAGTTCCTATGTTTATTACCATATAATTCTCAATTTTTATTTCTTCTTTTTGTTTTTTACGATGATCCTTTCGATCGAAAAGATTTTCAAAAGCAATAAGGCTACTCGGGATGTGATTCCTTTCATTATCCTCGCACTCCTAATACTCTTTACCTTCCTGCTGATAACTGATCTTGCAATCTTCAAACTCTTGTAGATTGTGGATGAATCTCAAGAGTTGCTCATCCTCATTGAACACCTGCCAATGGTCTATATTATCTGGCATTGAAGGTCTGAAATTAATTTCCATCTTTCCATTCCCATTAATCATTTCATTTGATGGTTGGAGGGTGGATGCTTCTACTGCCAATTTATCTCCTAACCCATTCATTTCCCTATGGACCTTTTGAATGTTGAGTGCATCAAACCATTCCATAGTGTCCCATGTGGCATTTCTATACTTTCTTAGTCTGTCATTTTTGCATTGATACTAATTCTTAATTTGGAGGACAACTATATATGAATCACCCTTTATGTTCAACATCTTTATCCCCATATCTTTATCAGTTTCTAACCCTAGGATCAATGCCTCATACTCGGCTACATTGTTTGATGCTTCAAACTCTAACCTGAACGCAAAATTGTAGATTTTATCTGAAGGAGAGATGATCACGATGCCCGCACCCTTTCCGGTTTTGGAATAAGCCCCATCAAAGTACATTTTCCAAACTTCATCAATCTTTTCATTTTTAATGTTTTCCTTAATAGGGGCCATGAAATTTGACAAAATAGCATAGTTTCCAAAATTATCAGTGAAATGAACAAATGCATTTTCGAGCTTCTTAGGGTTTTCTACATGTCGTTTCCTCAGCTTTTCTCTGTGGAGAATCAACCTAGTGTTCTCTGATGTAGGTATAGTAGCATATGTCCAATCCATTTGAATATGCCCACCAAGAGTTGCGGCCCATTTTCTGGATAGCAGCATACCCCAATTATCTGGAACATCTATCACCACCACATCCATTGACATGTCAATATCAGGATACTTAGCCAACTTAACCTGTAAATTTAAGATTATCCCTACCACTTCAACTTCTCTTGCATCCATGGCACAAACATTGTGGTAGGGTCGGGTGACCCTTAGATTTAGCTGATCCATTAATTTCCTTGTCATGACATTTGATGAAGCACCTGAATCTAACATACAGTTATGAAGGAGAAGTTTATCAACTAAGAGGGAGACATAAAAAGGTGGGTGGTCTTCTCTTCTCGGATCAACACTGTTGAGGACTATGGTCATATCTATAATTTCAATATGTTCAGCTTCAAATATAGCATTGTTACTAGGAAGAGGATCCTCTTTGATAATATTATGAGCTTTACTTTGACTATCCTCTAAGGCTTTCAACAAATTTTCTTTTTGACCGGAAATTTTAAGGACATCAGTTGCATAAACATGAATCTTAGCACTACTTTTCCATTCTCCCATATCAATATTTGACTCAGGGACAATAGAAGGATCTGGGAGGGGAGGAGTGGTTACCTTTTGCTTGTACTGTTTAGACGATGATTGCTTTTCTCTTCTTTGATACACAGCTCCCTTGAACCTGGTCTCCTTCATTTCCTTAATTGCTTCTGGAGAAGGCATTACACCATAAAAGTTAGAAAGGAGATCCCTCTCGAAACCATAATCCGTGGCCTGCTGCCAATGCTGGTTTGATAGAGGATAGGTTCGTCCTACCATGTACACATGATCAGACTCGCCTGATGTTGTTTCCTGATTACTGACCTTCGCCATTCCATGTTCTATAACTTGGTTTGCTATATAGCAAGTGCTTTCTGGGTGGAATTGATCACAAAGTCTACACCATGGAATGACTTCATCTACCAGGTTAGTTGAGTCTAGCTGGTTTGGAATCCTAGGTTCATGTTGAGGAGCCTTCTTTTGATACACCTGATTCTGTTTTGGCTGAAAGTTCCTAGGTCCATTATTTCTTTCCAGTGTGATTATTTTGTTCTGAATATTATTCAATTGCACAGATTGGTTTTTCATGAGTTGGTTCTGACTAGTCATCATTTTTTCAAATAGGCTAGTTACCTTTTCCATGGGGTCTTTAGAGGTTGCCTTTTCCTCTAATTCAACTGCCTTTCCCTTCTCTTTTTTGTATGAAGTGTTTCCCCTAGTGTAACCTGGAATGTTGGATTTGCCTGAAGATTGCATATTCTTTTCTATTTTCTCGGCCAGATCTTGAGCAGTTTTTAGATTGATCGGATCTTTGTCCCTTAACTGGTACCTCAAATCCCCAGTGAAAGCTTCGATGTAAGATATGAGGATGGAGGCATCCCTTGGCTTGATTTCTCTAAGGAGGCCCGTAACCACACGTCTGAACTTAGTATTAAATTCATCAATTTCATTTTCCATCTTCTTTATATTATGAAGGGCAGCAAGCAAATGTCTTGGTTCTTTATTTTCCCCCCATTTCTTCTTAAAACCTTTGAGGAATTCATTAAGGGTTTTATATGAATCATCACCAAGTTCGCCATACCACTCCACAGCATCATCCTCTAAGGATAAAGCAAAGAGCTTCATTTTGACATCTTCATGGTTAGAGGCAGCACTATTGCAATAACTGACCAGGTGCTTTTCAAACTTTCGGAGATGAGTCTTGGAAGTGGTAGCATTATTTCCCTCGAATATGGGGAGCTTCTTGATAGCATCATTCGGAATGTCATGAGGAGCACCTGCTATCTGAGAAAAGTCAAGGGGTTTGTAAAATTCCGTCATTTTTTGAGATTGGAAGGTATGACTCTCTACAAATATGTGATGGATATCTGAGAGGGATTGGTCTCCTAAATCTTCAAGGTTTCTACGAGAAGTCTGCCTATTCAATCTTTCCTTAATAAACCTTTCGGGATCAGGGAGAGGATTCAATAATTGTCGGCGAGTTCTTCCGGTAGAAATTCTTGAAGGGATGTTAGATAGTCGATTCGCCAGATGGATCGAGTTTTAATTTTTATTTTTTTTAAAGACTAGATCAATCAAAAGTTTTTATCTTTTTAGTTGTTTAGAAAAAAGTTAAGCTAAGTCGTACTCGGGAATAAAAAGATTTATCCCTGGAAATGGCGCCAAAAAGTGTTGCCGCCTTTCACACACCTAGGCCACGTGGCAGAAATCTTCAAGCCACTCGGTGTGTCCTTGGGGGCAAGTCTTGAGTCAAGGCTGTCACCTTGTTCTTGACTCCTCCGTTTAGGCTCAACTCCTAACGAAGCCAAGTGGGGTAGACCCTATTAAGTTGCTAAGGATAATTACTTAGTGTTGTGATGTTAAACTGACTGAGTTACTTAGGAGTTTGCAATTTAACTCTAGATAATCAAAGATGGCAAGATATGAAAATAAACACACGAAAGCACAATGTTGAGACACAATGTATATATAAAACAAGAAAATAACCAGTGCCTTAGAATGGGGTGAGAAAATAGAAAGTAATTGCATGTGCTTGGATTGAGTGTTTTGCAATTGCCTCTTGGTATGTTTCAAGTTAAAAATGAAGTGTGATTTGATTAAAATTAGGCGAAGGGGGGACTCCAGATATACCCGAGAGTACTTGGAGTATGTCCAAAACTAAACCTTCACAACTACCCACAGGGAATATGTCGGCTAAAATGGAGTCTTTGGGGCTATTGTTTGTAATGCACCCATTAGGGTGTGATAGAGATCGGCGCCCCAAGGTCACTTTTCAGAATTTCCCGCTTCCTTTGGGTATTTTGCCACCGTAAAAGGTTTGATCTAGGTGTTGGATTTTCACCTGATGGTTTGTCAGTTGGGGAGAGTGAGTCCTAATTATACTAGTCACCCAATTTCTTTTGATACAGCTTGACTGATCGAACGAACCGCAGCCAAGTGCGGAGGATCCACACTAGATTCCTATCAATTTTAGTAAGTTTTAAACTGGGTGTTCTTGTTTAAAGAAAAACCCACCAGGAACCTCTTTCGATCCAAGTGGATCTCAATCGGGGAATAGAGGAGGGGTTAATTTTATACTAGCTGAAAAACAAATTATTGAAAAGAAACAGATACACAATTCTAGTTTTCTAATTAGTCCTACCACGAATGTCTTTCCCCTTTCGGGTCAATCGGGAAATCGTGGGGTAAGTATTATGATTACTTTGAAAAAACAAAAAGTGGAATATGAAATTAATAATAAAATCAAGTATACTACCCTGAAAATTATATCAATGCTATTTTGAAAAAGAAATGAGCAGAAAGCGACGAAAAGGACACCGGCGCAAATCCCCCCAGGGGGGATGGGGAATGGGCTCGAAGAGCCTATTCCAAAAATAATTTTATTTATTATTGGTTACAATATCAGTGCACTTAAATATCAGAAAATTTTTGGTCCTTATACAGGATGAAACCAAGATCTTACAACTTTGCAAAAATTTTAAGATTTTAGTGAAAAGGGAGACCCCTAGGGGGATTTGAACGCTCCTGAGGCCACTTTCGGACAGCATATTCCTTTATTTTCTATAATACATGCTAAAATAAATCAATCATGTTAGAATAACATACTCCCAAAAGCACTTTAATAGTACCTTTGGATCAGCCTACCTTATCTCAAAAGAAATGAAGTTAAAACTAGCTAAACAGGCGAAAAAGGAACCAAGGAAAGCAAGCTTTCCTTGGGATCTTGGCTTGCTGTTTGTGTAGAAAATGAAGTATGCACCGATTGATGGATTTAATCTCTTTTAAAACAGAAATAAAAATTGGTGCATTCAACCTACTGATTCTCTTTAACTTGTCATGCAAAATGGACGATTTCCTTATGCTAGATCTAGAAGACTTAATGATATTTTTCAGAATTGAGATCTAGAATATGAGCTCTGAAATATCAGATCTATGTATACCACATCAGCATCATAACACTGAGAATCCACACATACACATGCACTACACAGTATAGCCTCCAAAGCTTATTTATTCACAAATGATGATCAAGTACAGAGTTACAATGGCAAGCCCTTCAGTCCAGCTCTAAATAGCTTGGAAGAGGGAGCCTCAAGCAGGATATATACAAAACATAGGCCATCCAGCCCAAGGGGGGTGCAATTCCTCATGGAATCAAGTGAAATCAACTGATGGAGAGTTCATCAATGTAGAACTGAAGCTGAACTGAGCCTACTTGTCAACCGGGGCCTTGATTGAGCTGACACATCAACCCGTACACCGACACATCAGTCCATAGAGCATCCAAGAGAGTCCACACGTGTGGAGGAGAGAGAGAGGGTGCAATTCCCCATGAAGATAGCTGAAGATCAACTCTGGATCTGATTTGATCACCTCCTTCAGTGAAGGATTTGTCAGATCCAGTCAATCTGCTTTAGATCTGAATGATTTCAATCAAATTGGTTGAGAATCCACTGATTTATGATTTTGGATTTGTTCCATTATTCATCAATTTATTAATTAAAATAATCAATAATTGATTTTTGGGGCTTTCTGACTTGAGTGATGGAAAATCACTCAAAAATTAGGAAATAGTGAGTCCATGGGTTTACATGGTGCTCTTAGCTTGAAAATGAGCACCTACATGACTGAAACCAATTAATTGGCCCACTTTTATTACAAAATCAAAATTTCCAATTAAACTATTAAAAAATAGCCTAAGTTTTGGGAAATTTTAATTTTAATAAAAAACATTGAAAAAACTAAAAAATTGAAAAATTGAAAAACACCTAGGGGGACTTAGACATGTTCATATGACTCAAAAATGATGTCTAGCATGTTTATACATTGACACATAGACTCTAATAACCTCAATAGGCCTAAATGCCAAGCCGACCACCCCAACTTTGGAGGTATGGAGTGAAAAACTTAGAAATTATCAGTCGTTTATTCAACAACCAATAATAACCAAGGAAAAAAACACCTTGGGCTGATCGAATTGACAAATTAAGTCTAAGAGACTGAGTCTTTTACAGACACTATCATGCTAGAACATTTATTACAATTCCCCCATGGGGTATGAACATGTGATAAAGTACAACAAGCATTTCCCAGAAGTACTTCCAAAGGTCTTTTGCAGTCTGATCAAGTTAATCCTGTTTGGTTCACCAGGCTCACTTGATAAAAACCACTAAGTACAACTTAGGTGGTAACAGTGGGTCTTCGATTATCTTGGCCAATAAGATCCTAATCAACACTTTAAAGTATTTTCTAAATAAAAATTCATTTTCAAATATGGTCTAAAAAGGATTTCTTTGGTCTAGTGTTGAGCTATGGTCTAAAAAGGATTTCTTTGGTCTAGTGGTGATAATGAAAGGGTTGAGAGTTTTATAACGAATTGATTGATCGAATTGATGAGAGGGATTCATTAAGAATTTGTGTTAAGCACTCACTTGTGGATTTGGTTGTCGTCTTTGATATGCATGTTAGTATAAACATATTGGTGTTCGATGCACATTACAATGGTGAATATTTGACACAAATTAAACTTTGGAAGTAATGTTGTGTTTTAAACACACTAGTATTCTTAGAGACTTGGTTTATTATCAGAGAAGAACTGTTGTACTGTAATGTTTTTAAGGTAAAAAATATAGACATAGCATGATACAGTAGAATATGTGAGTGTAATAAACCATGCACCTTATCTTATGAAGCAAAGTTGTTTGCATTAGGATTAATGTACAATTTTTGTAAGGCACTAGTATTCCAATGCAACTACTGATAGTCTTATGTTCGAAAAATTGAAAAATATTCCAAAAAAAATAGAACGAGTTGTTTTGTGGATGGATTTATTGCAGAAGGTGACGTAAGTTTGTCAAAGTTGTTTAAAGTAGAAAGAGATTTCGAAATATTATTATGACCTGTAGTTTGATTTGCATTTTAGTAATTGCAACTCATTTCTATGGATGGGTTATGCTGGTTTTTTGGATTTATATCTAAAACAAGTCTATATTGAAAATGAAAATGGATACAAGTTGTACCAATATAAGGGATGAGCTATTTGGGGTTGTTTGCAGATTACAACAGTGGATGAAGCAAAGCAGTTCTACCCTCTGTTTGGCCTAGGAACCAATGTATCCTTGATTTTTTCAGGGAGAACCGTTAAGTATTTCTCCCATATGCGTAAGAATCTTGGGCTTGGTGTGGATGGTTGGGTAGTCTCCTTGAAGGGAATGATGCACATTTTGGTGCTACTGGGGCTTACATTATGTGGAATCTACTGGTGGGTAAATAAATTTGTAGTGGATTATCCTACAATTCCCAAGGGAGAAGCTCGTAAGAAGAAGGTATATCTATATTCTATTTTCTTGCAGTTTTTTAAATGTGTTATGTTAAGAACATAAGTTATTTTAGGTTCTTTAACTCAACCTCTCGTAATTTTTACAGGAGAAACCAAAGATTGGAATGATGGAGAGTTTTAAGTTCCTATTGACTTCAAGATATGTGAGAGACCTTGCCACTTTGGTGGTTGCATACGGTATTAGCATCAACCTTGTTGAAGTCACCTGGAACTCCAAACTAAAGGAACAGGTAAGATATGTCAGATCTTAGGTTCTTTGGCAACATAATTCCTATTCATAAATGATACATAATATGCATAATATTGTGTGTTCATCAAAAACTAATTGTTTGACAGAGCATTAGGCAGTCATTGTACAACACTTGGTCTTAGTTTTTAAACCTCTATTACTATCCATGCATTTACAAAACAACCTTTTCTATTAATCCAATTACAATTCCATATTCTTAAATACTAACCAAATACAGTTTGGTTGCATTTTGATCCTATATTAAAAGTACAATAATTTGTCATTGAACTCATTGACAATTGCCATCAATTGAGCCGATGGTTCACTGCATAGTAGAATTGTAATTAGGTGGGAATGTTACTTACTGAAGTTGATACTTTGTGGGCTTGCAACTAAGTCGATTTACTAGGGGTGTCAAGTGTTTTGGTGGGAAGGGGGTTTGTCTTTGATCCCGAAGGAAAACAAGTCATTGATTTTGCATGGGGAATTGGCATCAATTCTAATAATATGGAAGAATCATTAGCTTTACTCCAAGGCCTGTCATTATTGTGAGAGTAGAGCATTCACAAAGCTACAATATTATGGGACTCCAAAATTCTTATTAGGTCTCTCTATCTCAAATTTCAATCGCCTTCCAAGGGGAATAGCCCCTATGTTATCTAGTTCAAAAAATTATTCAAAAAACACACAGGGTTTTGAATGGATTGAGTATTACCATGTTATTTATGGATTCAAACTTTAGAGTTCATGATTTAAGGACATATATAATGTAATGTGTCAATTATTGCAGAGAATGATAGGTTTGTAGCATAGAGTAATATTGAAAGTACTTCAGCTCCATCCCATTTGGACTCTATTTACTGAACGCTTCGAAGCAGGAGACCAATAAATTGTTTGAGTAGCTGGGTTGATGATAGTCAACAACTTAGAGGAATGAGTGGAACTACAATAGAATTAGGAATTGAGAATAATTTAGTTTCTTAGTTATAGAGGGCTCAACTAGTTGATGACACTCAATCAAATTAATCCCAGGTTACCACCAGATCACAGGAAAAAGGTGATGCTACTACCTCATAAGATGCAGATGTTGGTCCTGTAATGATAGAAACTTTACAATCATAGGAAAATGATATACAAATAACGAAGGAACGTAATCAATCCCATGTTGAGGATAATACAATCTATCATCCTTTGTCGACCATTAGATATTCAAAGTTGTGTATTGATCCTTTTTACCATTATAGAGGACTCTATAAGTTAGGTTCCCAAATTCTTAAAGGGTTCTAGCTCAATGGAAGAGCGCCTACCTTACAAGCAGGATGTTGGTGGTTCGATTCCTCCATGCCCTGATGATATTATAATATTGGTTAAAAACAACTAAATTAGTAAGAAAAAAATAAGAGATAGGTGACCAAAAAAAATGACCAAAACTTGTATATAAAATTACTAAAAACGATTAAATTAGTCACCAAAACATGAGAGACGCAAAACTAGGCATTAAAAAGGATGCAACACGTGGTGCTAATGATGAAGCCAAACATGGCGTTGATATGGTAGAAAAATAAGACGTTACTTTCAATGCAAAAAATGGAGCTACATAGGAAGAAAATTATGGTGCAACAATAGAAGAAATATTTGGCATCATTTTGGTAGCAAAACACGATGCAAAAAAGGAAGCAAAAACTGGTGCAAATTTGGAAGCGAAAATTGGCACATGTTTGGAAGTAAAACATGGTGCAAAATGGGATGCTAAAGGGGTAGAAAAAATGGATGAAATATTGGATGTTAATTTGAATGCTAACATGGTGCTATTAAGGATGCAAATATGGCACTAACAGGGGTGTCATTTAAGAAGCAAAACCGGACACTCACTGTTATAGCTGATTTTACCACACATGGTGAATCACACTTTTATGGCCTTCCCTGTCTCTATCCAGACTCCTTAGACCCCATGGACCATTTTTGTTCCTTTTATGCTTTCTTGATCATCCCTAAAAACATGCTTAAATTTCCATACACGACTTTTAAACCCTTTATCGCGTGTATATGCGGGTTTGACCTCTAAAACCGCATACATTGGGATGTGTGCTAAAGGCCAAATTCTTTTGGAGTTTCCCTTGATGTCGATCTAACTCACTTGTCTCCTAGCCTTCCATATGCCTTGAGATCGCTAGGATTCAACCTTTCATTACCCCATTGAAGAGCTATATAAGGAACCCTTTGGATACATTGAAGGCGTATGAGGAATTGAGAGCAAGAGAACTATATTCCATTGTTGCCAGAACTTGTGCTTGAGTCTGCATCCCCTTTGTCCCTTGAAGCACTTTTGTGTTATTCTCGAGATTATCTTTTGCTTGTGAGCTTGCTATCGAGAGATGGAGGATTGAAGTGGTGGAGGCCCAAGTGGGGGACTTAGTTTCTCTGATTCGCAGACGTGCTAACAGAGGTTGTATTCATTGTAATCTCTGATTTTATTATAATATAAATATCTTTTCCTGTCCAGTAAATTGTGTTTGAATGAATATTTTATCCATGGATGATTTCAAATGCTTATATGTTATTGATTATATATGCTAGAGTAGAGCTAACACAATTATATATAACATGCTTGTCCTGTTTATTGAATGTTGAGGAAGCAATTTATCAATTCAAGATGGAGTTGTAAAGCTCAACGGGGATCTACATCAACCGTCTAGAATAAGGTACGAATCAAGATCCTTCAGTATTGGTTGTTTAATTTCTCTTGCATATAGGAAAGGATTGATTTCTGGAGTTAAGTTGTCTGTTGTGGTACCCCAAGCCATAGGAATTTATCTCCGTAACACAATTGGCGACTCCGCTGGGGACGTTCCTTGTTTTTATTTGGGGTTTAGGGGCACAATGTGCTTGATATTGTTGACTTGATCTTTGTTTCTCCTTGTTTCTGTGTTGCATTTTATAGTATGTTCATCGATTGACACTCCCCTTTATTGGTTTCACCCTTGGCCTAGTTTTTACCACTGTCTTCTCTATATAAGTAGGTTTTTACATACACGGATTTTTGTCCAAAAGTCATGTATACACGTAGGTTTTTGGCCAAAATCCACGTATACATGCAATCTTTTGGGAAAAAGTCTCGTATATACGCAGTTGTTCTTTAAACAGTCACGTATATCCTCCCTTTTGGTGAGTTTGATGTTGTGGGAAGTTCTTGGGTGGGTTGTGAGTGTGGTTGGGTCTTCCTTGGGTCTAATGTTGTTTGTTGGATGCTTCTTTTGTAACGAAAGACTGTCTTTTCATTGATTTTTCTTTGAAAGTAGTTTTAGTCATTTATCCTTTTTGTTTTGCCATCATTGCATTACTCTTTTTTTTTCTCAGTGTCTTGATGGGCTTGTGTTTTATACTTACTGCAGAAACTGGGAGTTTTAGATGACTTTTATTGCATTTTTCATTCTTTTATATTGAAAAATACAAAGTTGTTGCACTCTTAGTTGCATCTTAGATATGGATTTGAGGAGGTACTTGCATTGGATTGCTTGGATGAGAATTGTGTTTAGGCTTTCATATAGGAAGGATTGCATTGGCATTCGGAAAGGAATATATATTTATGCATCTCATGTAGTGGCATACCCTATTTTTCATTTGACAAAGATTGCACTTAGCATTGTTTGTTATGGTGTGCATATTTACTTCACTGCTGAGTAATAAATTCATTAGTTGCACGATCATTTCCCTTTGAATAATTATAGCCAAATAAAATCAACGCTTAATTAAAATGGATTACACTATTTTCTTTGATAGGGTACACCAACAAGGTTAGGTTTTAGGGTCTTGGAATAGTTCATTGTGAGTAAATTGTCCAAGACCACTAAAAAACAACATGTATGTGTCTGTATAGGTGAGAGTGTGAAATTCCTTGGTATAATTAGTGTTTCTCAGGATCCTCCTCTTACAAGGGAGTTAAGCACAAGGCAGTGTGAGCGGTTATGATTGGGATGACCCCTAGTCATAACTAAGTAGCACCAGAGATATTTCCAAGATTTTATTCGTATCTGGGGGCTATTTCAAGAGTTTCTAGCTTTGCTACCCTACCCATATGGTCAATCTTGCCTGCGAATGTCTGCCTGAGCATTGATTATATTGAGGTGACCTTAGTTTCCTCACCTAGGTTATCGAGAGGGTACTTCGCAGAGGCTATTCTGCAGGTGTCCTGGCCAGGTAGAGGTCGGACAACACAATCTCTTTATGCGTTGAAGCTGAGGGCCACTATAATTGGTTACGTACCTCCGCTTGTAGTGTGTGGGAGTTTCGAGCCTCTCCTAGGCGAGACATACCTCATGCATTCGGGAGCTAACATATCCTCCCCTTGGTTTGCTTGTATTTTGGCTGTAGATTTTCTTAGGAGTGTGCTCGTTGTACGCTAGTTGGTCTTTGGGATCGTATTTACTTCAGTATATTTATGCTCTCTTGAGTTCGGGTCCTTTAATTTTCGGCATTCCTGGTATCCTATCACATGTCCTTGGTCCTAGTGCAGACCCTGATGTCACACTTGGGGGCATCACAACCCCTTACCCTTCTCATAGTTTTGGGAGTGGTCACATTCTACCCTCTACTCCATTTGTGGAGGATGTTGACTCCCTTCTCCTGGTATTTACACTGGTGGTCACCCTCATGGGTTGGTAGTGGATGCGTGAACGTTGGTTCTACACCTTACTTTCCTTTTTATGTTCCATCGTTCACCACATTGTTTCCTTTGGGTGCATTTGTCATGATCATTCCTCCCTATATCCTATAGTTTGGATCCTTTATTGACTATTTTGGGTTGTTTTGGACTAATATGGTTGTCATGTAGGGTCTAATTTTTGTACACTCTCTCTGAGGTTTTGACTCATTCGTTCCTATCACAGGTATCATGTTTAAACTGGCATATAGGTTAGGATTTCACATCCACTTGCATTTTGCATGACCTTATGACTTTTTCATTTTAACCTTAGGTACAAACCCATTCCATCATATCACAGAACCTTCATGTTGTTGTTAGAAGTGGTACTATGTGAATGGTAGAGCTTTCCTATACATGGGTGTCTTAGTTATCTCCCCTTTGCATTTGGTACCCATGCTGTGAGTCCTCTCTTAGGTCTAGAAGTCCTTTGTATAGTACAGCCATGACATTTCGCAAGAGCCTCATACTCCTCTTGATCTTTTGTTGGCTTGTTTCCTCACGACTCCCTTATGTCAAGTTGTAATTGCATTATCATAAGATTTTCCTACCTCGTTGAGCCTTATGCCAGCTTCCCTGACTCTGAGTATCGGCTATATAGCCCGAGTTTGTCTCATGTCTAGCCATGTAGAGCCATTTTATATATCCTTTTCAATTTTATTCCCTATTTTTACTGGGAAGGGACTTTCCCCCGAGTGTTGCTATCCTACACATGTATCCTTGCATTGAGCATAGGTATGTTCCACTACTTGGATCTAGTTTGTTTTCCCATTTGACACTCGTCTCCTCCTAGTCTGTAACTTTAAAGTAGTTTTATTATTTTTCAATCTTTTCAAATATTTGAAAAAGTCCAGGAAAATAACTATTTTAAAAACCAAAAAGCTGGACAAGGAAAGATGTTATCTTTGGCAGTAGTTGAGTCGTGTCGCCTTCGAAAAAAGCACTATATATCACATACATTGGTTTGGTTAATAGTTTGACTTTAGGAGATGTACTCGTTTATCTGAGTTTATCTCCACCGACTGGTTAAGCTTCTAGTCCCTATGGAGCCTCTGTCGATGCCTCCTGTGTCGCAGAGATGTCCCAATTTTTCATATCGAGACTATGCTGCCTACATTCAATCACCATTTTCCTTTATGCTCTTGTTCGAAGGAAGTTGAAACCTGAGTCAGCCATTCCTCAGTTATCTTGACTTTGCATGTCGGCCATTCCTGGTACAGTTACTGGTTCATGCACCTTACGATCGATTCCTTCCACATTATATAGCTTTGCTGAGTACCTCGTGTTGGATGATGGGGGATGCCTTAATGCCCTCCTTCCAATGGATTTCATCCCTTCGACTTTAGATCATTTATTTTGGGATAGGAATATAGAGTCATTTTTGAGTGCCTTAAGACTTGAAGTCATCAGTGGCATGTTCTCTCGCCATCAACAGTTCTTTGGGAATACATCAATGTCCCCTGATCGATGGATTCTCTCAAGTGTTTGACCTCAACACATTTATTCACACTTTTTAGTTTGCACTCTAGTACCTTGATTCCCATTTTCATTATCGGTGGGTGATCTTGTGTCTATTAGAGGTATACATCAATGACCGGTAATCAGATGATGGATTACTATGTTCGACCTCAATACCTCTATTCACATAGTAGGACATGTACTCATAGCAGTTTGTGTAGAAGACCTTCCATATTGGTGGCATCTCATATATGCTACCTCCTTGATCGTGCCAGTGTTCATGAGATTTAAGCTCTCGTGACTTGATTCCAGTTTATGTCAGACATTTCCATCCATTATGGAGATATTGATCTATTGTATATCTTTAGTCTTCATGGAGATCATGATCCTTTGTATATCTTCATTATAGATATTTGATCTATGTATATTGTACGTGGAGATGACCAAACATGTCATATTGTATCATTCCTATTCATGGCCATTGTTCTCTTATGTATCTAGGACTGCTATATGTATTTGCAGTTATATGCAGAGTTGTATCATTGTATAGTGCTGACTGGATGGCTGGTTCTTCCACTAGGTTCTTCATCACTTCATTTCTAGGATGGACTTATAATGTATTTCAACCATTGTATGACCCCTATGACCTCACACATTAGGGGGCATATGTTATAGCTTATTTTACCACACATGGTGAATCACACTTTTATGGCCTTCCATGTCCCTATGCAGACTCCTTAGACCCCATGGACCATTTTTGTTCCTTTGATGTTTCCTTGATCATCCATAAAAACATGCTTAAATTGCCATACGCCACTTTTAAACCCTTTATCGTGTATATACGCGGGTTTGACCTCTAAAACCACATACATCGGGATGTGTGCAAAAGGCCAAATTCTTTTGGAGTTTTCCTTGATGTGGATCTGACTGACTTGTCTCCTGGCCTTCCATATGCCTTGAGATCGCTCAGATTTGACCTTTCGTTACCCCATTGAAGAGCTATATAAGGAACCCTTTGGATACATTGAAGGCATATGAGGAATTGAGAGCTAGAGAACTATAGTCCATTGTTTCCAGAACTTGTGCTTCAGTCTGCATCCCCTTTGTCCCTTGGAGCACTTTTGTGTTCTTCCCAAGATTATATTTTGCTTGTGAGCTTGCTATCGAGAGATGGAGGATTGAAGTGGTGGAGGCCCAAGTGGGGGACTGAGTTTCTCTGATTTGTAGATGTGCCAACAAAGGTTGTATTCATTGTAATCTCTGATTTTATATTAATAGAAATATCTTTTCCTGTCCAATAATGTGTGTTTGAATGAATATTTTATCCATGGATGATTTCAAATGCTTATATGTTATTGAGTATATATGTTAGAGTAGATCTAACACAATTATATATAGCATGCTTGTCTTGTTTATTGAATGTTGAGGAAGCAATTTATCAATTCAAGCTGGAGTTGTAAAGCTCAATGGGCATCTACATCAACCGTCCGGAATAAGGTACGAATAGAGATCCTTTAGTGTTAGTTGTTTGATTTCTCTTGCATATAGGAAAGGATTGATTTCTGGAGTTAAGCTTTCTATTGTGGTACCCCAAGCCATAGGAATTTCTCTCCATAGCACTCACTAGGAAGCAAAATATGATGTTATTTAGGAAGCAAACCTTGACGTTGTTTAGGAAGAAAAGTTGGACATTATTAGAGCAAACGTTGATGTTGTTTAGGAAGCAAAGTTGGATGCTATTTTGGAAGCAAAAAAAGAGATGCTATTTTGGACGTCATAAAGGATGCTATATAGGAAGCAAAAAAAGATGTTTTTTGAGACACTTTAAGTTTTGTCCATGACCCGTCCCATTTAGCGTCTAGTTTGACCACTAAATGTAAAAACAAATTACACTAAAAAGGGACTCTAAATGGGACACTAATTCCAGGATTTGTTGTAGTGTTTGAAGGTGTTGTTCTTATGTATTTGAGCTATCACAAAAGGGCCAATCCATAGAGATTCAAACTTTCCATGTTTTCCCTTGTCCTGCCTGACAGTATCCCAGTTGAGAACCCAATCTCCAACCTGAAAGCTGTCCACTTTTTTCCTTTTGTCAAACATGACCTTTATCTTCTGTTGATGAGCTTCTGACTTTCCTATCACTTGTTCCCTAACTTGTTGCAACTCCACCAAATCCATCATCCTCCTTACCATATCATTTGGTTCATCTTCCTCCTCCTAGAAGAATTTTGCTACTGGAAGAATTAGCTAAATGGGAAAAATGGCCTCAGTACCATAAACTTATTTGAAGGGAGAAGTCTCTATAGATCTCTTGCTTGTTACCCTATCATCCCATAAAGCAAACTTTATCTTAGAATCCTAGCTTTTCTGATTTGACTCCAATAGTTTTCTGATGATCCTAACTAGGATTTTGTTGGATGACTTAGCCAGGCCATTTCCTTGAGGGTAATAAGATGTGGAATGCACCAGCTGAATGCCCATTGAATATCACATATTAACTAATGCCCCGGCTTTGAAAGTTGGTGCATTATCAGTCACTAACCTTACTGGCTAGACAAACTCTATAAAGATATTCTCATATAAAAACTTCATGATGACCTGATGAGTTGCATTCCTGGTTGGTATTGCCTCTATCCACTTGGTAAAGTAATCTGTGGCTACTAGGATCCATTTATGTTGACCACAGGATGAGGGATTTATTTCACCTATGAAATCCAAACCCCATTGCTGGAAATTCCTATTCACTACAGTAGGCCTAAGTGGCAACGATATAAGCTGCTACTTCCCTATAAATATTTGGAACTGGTCATAGGCTCTCACAAAGGTACACACATCAGCAAAAGGGACTGGACAATAGTACCCAAACCTCTGAATCTTATGGGATGTGGTCTTCCAATAATGATGGCTTCCACATGTGCTGGAATGAAAATGATGCATGACCTGAACTGAAGGCTTCTTTATCTAGACACCTCAACAAATCCCCAGGCAGATCTTTGCAATATAGCAGTTTATCAACTATACAAAATTTAATAGACTTTAGTTTAAGAGCTCGTGCTTGATTTGGGGTGAGACCAGGAGGAACTTCTAATTTTTGCAGGAAATGAATAATACCTGACTACCACTCACATGAAGACAAGTTTTCAGCCACTTGTTGAATGTCATTCTGATCCTGAACTACTTCTGCTACTCCTTCAGTTTGAAATTTTGCTGAATTGACACAAGTGAAGTTTATCCCCATTAGTTCACAGTTTTCTTTAGCCATGAGTTTGGCCATACCTTGGCCTCTTACTGGCTTGGTGGGATTTACCTCTATGTAAAACTCAATAAGCTTGGCAATCCATTTAACTCTCTTTCCATCAATGTCAAGCTGAGTCAAAACATCCTTTATAGCAGCTGAAGGGACATAGGCAAGGAATTTTGCATGTAGAATGTAAATCCTAAAAGTTTTCAATGACTTGATGAGAGCATAATCCTTCTTCTCAATGGGATCATACTTCAGTTCAGCATCCCTCAATTTCTTGCTAAAGAATACAATTGGATGACCAAGACCTTCATCATCTTTTTGTAATAGCATAGATGCCACTATGTCATAGGATGCCAAGGAGAAGATGTAAAAACTCTTGGTATAGTCTAAATTAATCAGGTTTGGGGCTTCCATGATAGCCTTCTTGATGTCTTCAAAAGAGCTTCTTTCCTGGTCAGTCCATTTGATTTTTGCTTCCTTTTTCAACATAGATGTTATGTGCTTTACCAACTCAAAAAAGTTAGGGATGAACTTCCTGACAAAATTTCCCTTACCCCAAAAGGACTAAATATCCCTTTTTGACCTAGGTATGGACAAATTCTAGATTGCTTCAACCCTAACCGGATCAATCTTCACACCTTCAGCTGAGACTATGTGACCTAGGATTTTCCCCTCACTGAGTGCAAATTGGGACTTCTTAGGGTTGAGTGATATCCCAAACCTCCTACATTTCAGAAATACCCTCCTTAACTGCTACAAATGTTCATGATGGCTGTGAGAGTAAACAGTGAGGTCATCCAAGTATACAAGCACAAATTTATCTTTCAATCCTACAAAATCTAGGTTCATGGCTCTCTGAAAAGTGGGCCCAGCATTCATCAGTCCAAATGGAATTTTTGCATACATGAAAGTGCCACAGGGAGTGGTAAAAGTAGTCTTCTCCTGGTCATCAAGGTGCATAACAACTTGGTTGTATCCAGAGAAACCATACAGAAATGACATGACACTAGCCCCTGAGACTCTTTGCAATAGGTGTTCCATCTTGAGTAGTGGATAGTTGTCTTTTTTGGAGCACTTGTTCAGATTTATAAAAGCCACACATAACCTAATCTCCCCGTTCTTCTTCCTTACCACCACTAAGTTTGTAATCCACTTGCAATACCTAAGGGGAATTATGATTTTGGCTTTGAGGAGCTTATGGATTTCTTTTTCAATTACAGGTAGCAGGAGAGGACTGATGGATCTCAGCTTTTGTTTGAAAGGGATGGCATCCTTCTCCAAGGGAATCCTATGTTGGATGATATTGCTGTCATAGGTTTTCAGGTCATTGTACTCCCAGGAAAATATATCAGCAAATTCTTTTATCATGCCACAAAATTTGGACCTCTGATCAGTAGTCAACTCAGTGGATAGATTTATAAGTTTTGGATGGATTTGGCTACCTATGTTTTTCTCTTGGACAGCAGGGTCTTGCTCCTTTTTGGCAGGCTTGAGAGGGATATCATTATGATCAAAAAGTTCTTCCAGTGGTACCAGACCTCGAGGTATATAATTACTGGGTAATTGAACAATATTCTGATCAGCTACTTTATCTTTCAACTTGAGCTATTGGGATTCTTCTATGTTTAGGTTCTCCTGATCTTTATGCATATCAGAGAATTAATCTACTAGTTGGAGGAATTTACTAAGTTCATCATCATTCTCAAACACCTTCCAAAATTTTACATTATCTGGCAGCAAAGGTCTGTACTTGAATTGAATATCATAGCTGAGCCTAGGAGGTAAAGGAGGAACAAACAGACTTGTAGAGACAACAAGGGAATTAGCCAGGTGATTCATAGCCCTAGGTATATATGACAGTTCAAAAAACATAAAGGAGTTCCTGAGTTTCCATACCTCGTCCCTATAATCCTTTAGTCTGACATTTTTTGCTTGAAAGGTGTTGTTGACCTGGTGTATAATAAGGTCTACATCTCCAAATATTTTCATGCACATGATCCCCATTTCCTTAGCAACTTTCACTCCTAACAACAAGGCTTCATATTCTTCTATGATGTTAGTGGTTTTAAAATCGAGCTTATAAGATAGATGAATATTCTCTTTGGATGGAGAGATCAATACTACACCTACACCTGTTGAGTTTTGAGTGTTAGCCTCATCAAAATACATGTTCCATACTGATGTGGTCACTTCTTTTGGCTGCTAACAGGTGGGCTTAGTAAGCTGGACTGGTGTTTGCTAAGAATCATCTATTTGCAAAATGCATGACCCAAAATCTGTGTCTACTTCATAGATGGGGTGGTTCACTGAATTCTTTTCATTGCTTATGATGCAGGCAAGCTGATTCTCTCTGTAAAGCCTCTTGGTCTCCTCTCCAAACATTAGGATTGTAGCATATGTAAGGTCCATCTTAAGAGTGCCACCTAGCATTTTACTCCATGATCGAGACAGTAAGAGACCAAATCTAGGAGGGATATCATCCACTACAATGTCCATCATGATGCTTTTTGAGGGTAGTTGAGATAGGTTTACAATAAGGTCTTTGATGAGGCCCAAGCATTTGACCTTTCTGGAGTCAAAGGAGAACATATCATGGTAGAGTTTTGTAATGTTGAGACCAAGCTCATCCATAACATTTTTTGGCATTAGGTTATGGGAAGCTCCTGAGTCCAGCAAACAGTTATGAAGGACTTTATTATGAATATTCAAAGATATGTATAAAGGTGGGAAAAAATCATGTAGTTCTTCAATAATAGGTCCTAGGGTTACATTAGGTTTATCATCTTGCATATTGACAAAGTTAGTATCAATATGTATCTTTGGTTGAAGAGAATTCAGTATTGAAGATTTCAATGCATCATTTTTCATTAGCTCTATTAATGGGAAAGGGATCTTCAATTTATGAATCTCTGAATCAAGGTTGAAAGAATAATGTAGTCTCTTAGGAAACCTTATCTCTTATACTGGAGCTTTGAGCTGGACAGGATTAGGGTTTGATGAATGTACTGGTTTTTGCAATGGTTTGGGAATGACAACCATTTTCTTTGGTAAAATAGCAACCTTTTTAGCTGGTGCAGCAGGCTGCTTTGTAGGAACAACATTCTTCTTAGGGAGAGAAATCAGCCTAGACCTCATATTATACCCTCCTTGACCATCTTCATGATATTTTGCTTCTTCACTGATCTTCTCATCAATTAGGGCTTCCTCATATTTTTCCTGTGTCAAAAAATAATAGTCAACTTCATCCTCCATGCAGTGGATGTTGTCTTCAGCCTCTCCTTCTTCCTAAATGAACTGTGGTTCTTCTTCAATTACAACATTCTGAAAGGGAGCTCTGATTCTCTGATATTCAACTTGATTCCTTTCCCTTTTGAGGATCTGAACTGGGGGGTTGCCTCTTTTGTAAGGGACAAAATTTGGGTTTTGGGGAACAAAATCACTTGGCCCTTTACCCCTCATAGGTATCTGTCCTCGGTCCTTTATCTTAGACATTTCAGGAGTAAAATTATCTAATAGTTTGGCCATTTTTTCAATCTTGTTCTCTGATGAAGAAGCCTCAAGAGGGTCTATGGGTTGTTTCTTCCTATCTATCTTTCCTTTCACCTTCTGAGATGCCACAATGTTAGATTCTACCTCTAGGGAAGCATCCTACATGAGTGATAGGGAGGCATACCTCGTCTTTCTGAGAAGCAGGTAGAAATCAGCGTCAAAGGCATTTGCATAAGTGATTATGGCATAGGTATCAATGGGCTTGATCTTAGTGGGGATCTTGCTATACATGTTGTTAAACCTCTTGGTGAAGTTGGAGATAGACTCCCCATTCTCTCTTTTCAAGTTGCTAAACTTGGTAATATAATAGAGGTGGTCTCTCCTCTCTCCCCAATGCTTTAGAAATATGTCATCTAGGGCTTCAATGCCTGCTACTGATCCAGTAGGAATTTCTTTGAACCATTTTCTAGCCGGCCATCTAGGCTTTGCACAAAAACCCTAGTCCACACATCTTCCTATTCTATATTTATGTTCTCAGCATAACTGTAAAATGCCTCTAGATGTTCTTCAGCTGTGAAATATCCATCTCCTATAAATTTAGGCATGTATTTGAGATAGTCTCTAGTGGGCATGGCCAAGAGGGGGTCAGGGGGGCATACCTAGCTACTAGGATCCTTTCCATTTTGGTCAAATGGGCAGCCATATTGGAAATGGGTATGGAAAGGGTGGAGGAAGGTACTACTGATTCAGGTGGTATCTGAAAGGGTGATGGTGGTAAACTTATCCCAATGGAGTCACCAGGGATTGGATCTTCACAAGAAGTAGTGCTTCAAGATATCCAAACTCTAAAATTTTTTGATGTATTTATAAATTCCTGAGAATTAAATGTTTCAGCAAAAGAAATAATAGCAGAAATATTTCTTGAAATACCTGATGTAGCTTCCTTTGCAACACTGCTGGTCTACCTTAGTGAAGCCCTAGATCTTCTCAGAATCTCTTCTCGATCTGAAACAGGTGTTGCTGGTGGTCCTTGAGGCTTTTCTCTGGTACTTGGTCTTCTTGAAGCCACCTTATTTCAATGGAATCTCTAGATAGATGATTACAACCAGAATAATGTCCAAACTTTGTCTATCATCAAAGCAGGATCTATGTCATCTCCCAAGGAAGCTGAGCTTCAGTCTCCTCTCCCCGACAACAGTGCCAATTTGTTATCACTCCAGGAAACTCCTCTAAGTTGCAGCTCAAGGATGTGTATTAACTTAAATGTTTTTATGGTTTTCTAAGTGGATCAAGTCAGGTGACCTACAGGAACTCAAACTCTCAAGACATGCATGAATGTCAATTAGGGATACCAACTACCATTGTTCAGAGGTTTGATAATATGGTGTAGAGATGGAGAACTTATCATGCTAGCAGATTCATACATAAAACAGATATATATATAAATGTCTAATCATAACAAGGAAAGTACTTATAATTCAAATCGTCAATATGCCAATAGGATGATAGCTATCAGACATCAATTAACCTGAATAAACTTGAATAACACATTCAAGCATAAGCATAGAATAGACAAGAAACAGAAGCTGAACATATGATAGCAAAAGAGCTTATATTAGGTCATGAGCAATATGAGAAGCTTGACAATAGTAATGGTCTACAAGTCCCCGAAGTCGAACCCTTTTAATAACATAAGTCTTAGGCTTTATAGCCTTTACAAAAATATTCAGATCCTCACAAGTTGGATCTGATTTACTAAAATAGACAAAATAATGGTTTTTGCATAATTAGTTCAAAAACCCTAATTTAACTACTAGTCTATCTAACTGTATAACTCGTTCATTGTTTGCACCTTCTGATAACTGAAGTGAGTATTGGGAAAAACTACCACTGCTCCTCTGCTAAATAAGTCACTATTTTACTTACATAGTTTAGTGTTGGTGACCCTTTCTTCCTTTATGTCACTGCAAAATTGAAGCATACCTTCCCTGATGTTGTTCTTCGGAACCCTTCATAATTACACTCCATCCCTGAGCTATTTATGTTTGCCCAAAACTAGTCCTTTGTGCCAAAATTTGATCATGTGCCTCTTTCTACTTTTGATGGTTAAGAGGTCAAAATGTCGGGTCTGTTAGCTGCCGAAAGTGCTGCTTTTGGTGGCTAATGAACTACCCCTCTGTCTGCCTAAGCCACCAAAATCCCTGTTCTACAAAAAATCTTAAGCAACCTCCAAAATTATTCTTTTAAGTTCTAGTTGCTTATCTTTTTATTCAGCAAGATCCATGTTAGAAAGGTTAGCAGCATCCTAGCTTGATTCTAGAAGCGGAAGGCTTACTGCAGCTTCAGCTAGGGTTTCCAATGTGAGATGAGTGCTAGGGTTTGGCTTGGAATCCTTCATCTGCAGTCTCTGAAGCCTAATAATTCTATACAGCCTTGTGTTGTCCTTCAAGTATCATTTGTTTAGTATTTTTAGAAAGATATACCTTTCTCTCATCTCTAGGTAAGAATTGTGTTGTTGCTTATTCCTCTTGGTCAATATAGCATTGTTTTTCTTTATCTCTCTTTCTAAAATTTCCATTTCATACACTTGTCTCAGCAACTGATTTATCCTTTGTGTCCTGGGATTTCTAGAGGAAGCCTTCTCTGCTCGTTCATCTTTCTCTTTTGGTGTAGGTGATGGGAGTTCTTCAATTTCTGCTATAACCTGCAGTGCTAGGTCAGCACCTTCCTCTCTTTTCTCTTCTGAATCTGAGTAGGGCAGGTTCAAAATGTTCCCACTATGTGTTGTGACTTCTTGGCCCTTTTCACTGAAATCTAGGTTTCTTTTGACTTGCTTGGTTTTAGAAGAGGAAGGAGGTTGTTCTGTTGTTGTTGGGGATATAGCCCATCTCTTCCTCTTTCCACTCCTTGGGGTGCTATACTTTTTTGAAGGAGACTTCCCCTTTTCTTATGGTTGTAGGCCTATTTAAAAACCATTCCAAAACAAGAAATATGCCATGCCATATTTCTCCTCTTCAGAAATTCTTGGATCGGGAGTTGGATAAGACCATGGTGAGACAATCTTCTAGCAATATTAGTTGGTTGAGCCTTCACCTGGTGTGCCATTTTTGCCAGGCTCCTGTGTAAGTAGAAAGGTAAATTCAGTGGGCTCTTTCCTATGAAGTGGTTCATTAATTTGAAATGGTAAATCATGGCCCTGTTGTATCTTCCTTCACAAGTTATATAGACCACAATGGCCTTCAGTAATTGCTACCACCTCTCTTCTAGCTAGGAGGATGGGACACTTTTCTTCCACACCAGCCCTCTATGTTCAAGCTTCAGATAAGATCTGAACTTTACATCCTTTGTAATGGTGGTTTTAAACCACTTCTCCCTAGTGCTAGGGATTTTAGTCACTTCAACAATTAGGGTTTCATCTACCATTAATTCTTCCTTACCTATGATTTCCCTGGAGCCATCGAAAGAGAGAGAAAATGCCTCAGCCACCTGCTGGTGTGAACCTTGAATTGTCTCTCACAAAATTTGTAGCAACCAGCATGTTTGAAAAACTGGCAGAATTCTAGGTGTGCTTCTAGGTAGCTGATGTCTCCCAATTCTTGCCTGAGAGTAGGCCCTCCCTTATTCATTTGCTAAATGTGCTCCTGAGTGCCTGCAAAAAATTCAATTCAAGTTCTGTGGAAGAGTTTTAGCAAGCTAACTCTCAGAGGTGGTTTTTTTGGCATGCTAACTTTCAGAGGTGGTTTCTAGTGGTGAAAATTCCTACAATCGAAGGTGGAGTGTACTAGAGGATTGGGTGCTAATTATGAGGGTTTTAACTGCATGAGAAATGCTTGGGTGAGAGGACGATGCCTTTTGTTGATATTTTCGAGATCACTTTCCCAACAATCATGTTTAATGCAAGCTGGATACCCAGTGGAGATATTCTATAGTTCTTTGGACAGATTGAGGGAAGAGTAGGGTTTCAAATCACATCGGTCCTCATCAGCTAAACAATGACCTCCTCGATCATTTACTTACACCTTGATGTAGTTTTCCTGTCTTTTCAGTGGTTTATCGTGCCTTCTTATGATCGTTGTTGTGCTGATGAGCCTTGATTTGATAGGTTTTTAACCATTTCTTATTTTGGCCTTTTCGGCGGTTAAGGGCCCCCATGAAATTGTTTGCTAACTTCTGAAACCAAGGCTTTCAGTGGCTAATGAAACACTTACCTATTCTCCTAAGCCACCAAAATTTTATTTCCAAATGGTGCTATAAAACTGGCTTTCAGTGGATTGTGGTCTCTTCAGATCTCTTCCTTTAACAACTGAAAGATAGGCCTTTCGGTGGCTAATGAACCATCAAAGCTTTCACCTAATCCACTGAAACCAGCTTTTTCCCCAATTCCTTTCACTTGCTTTTGGTGGTTAACGCCCTCCTTCAACCATTCGCTAAACTGCTGAAACCAACACGTTTCGGTGGCTAATGAGTTGTTCGAAAGCCTTGCCTAAGCCACTGAAAGTCCTTTTAGTAAATAATCGATCGGGCTAGCTTTCAGTGGTTAACCCTAATCCTGCATTAAACTGTTAGCTATCGAAACAAAGCTTTTCAGTGGCTAATGAGCTGTTGAAAAACCCGCCTAAGCCACCAAAAGATAAAACTTTCAATTTTCTCAAACATAGAAAAACCAAAGACCCTCAATTTGTTAGTCACCTTTAAATCTTTCATAACATGACTTGAATTCTTCATCCTATCAAAATAGATTTATTTTGGGAGATAACAGTAAGCTCATGGGGCTAGTTTCCCATGTAGATATCAGCAATGGTAGCATCCTCTTCGTCGGTTCGAGGGTTGGATATGTTACAACCACAGCTTGCATGGCATAGACATAATAACATTAGAGGAGCATATTGAAGTCCAAGGGGTCTTCTATCACCATGAAGTCAACTAAGATAGTCTTCCCACCCAAAGTAATAGGTGTTTGAGAAAGAATTCCCAAGGCTATACTAGTTCTTCTATCAAACGCCAGTAACTGACTAGTATTCGACACAAGTCTGGGAGATCACATGCCTCGCCGACCACGAGTAGAAAAGATACTAATTGAGCAATCGTGTATGGTTCAACTTTGACCTTTATCTAGAAATGTGCATTAGAAGGAAGGCAAGGCTCAACTAGGCTATCCCAATAAAAAGAAGCAATCTAAGAGCTTGGTGGGGGATCATCTGAAGTAAGTTCAATTCCCCCTTGTTCAGTAATTTCTAAACTGGCAGTGAAGAAAATGTGACTAGTAGACACTTCACTCTCTGAAAGAAGAGTGGGATTGATCAATAATGGAATCAGTTCAACCACTTCATGAAAGTAACTCTCCGAAAGGAGGGTGGGATTGGCCAAAGGTGACATTGGTTTAATCACATCAGGATCACTCTCTGAAAGAAGAGTGGGATCGACCAAAGCTGAGATTGGTTCGACCACTTGCTCAACCAAAGGTTGAGTAGGTTGTTGAGAAACTATAGGTTTCTCAGGAGAAGGAAATTCTTGAGTATCATACCACACTCTTCGTACCTCTACGATAGCAGGGAACTGGTGAGTAAGATGATCTCCCTCACATATATTACAAGGGAACTTAAGTTTACACTTCAAATGACCATTTTTCTCAACAATGTCCACTTGACTAGTAGTGGCTGACTGTTTTCTCTTAGGATGGCCTACAGAGGCTAAGATTTTCCTCTTAGCATGACCACCAGAGGCTGGTTGAGTGGGTCCAACCTGACTAAGAGAGGCTGATTGTTGAAAAAAATTAGAATGTTCAAAAATGGGATGACCATGAAACCAAACTCTTCACACCTTTAGGATAGAAGGGAATTTGTAAGTAAGGTGGTCTCCCTCACAAAGCTTACAAGGAAAATTGGGCTTGTGTTTTGAATGGGTAGTCTTTTCAACAATGCCAACATGACTCGTAGTGGTTGACAGATTGTCTTTAGCATGAACCATAGAGGCTGAGAGACTTCCCCTATCATGACTTACATAGGTTGAGAGACTAGGTCCAACATGACCTACAGAGGTTGGATGGGAACTACTAGCATGAACAACAAATGTTGAATGGTTAGGATCAACATACTTTGCAGTAGTTGAGTGTGTTCCCCCAACATGATCTTCAGAGGCTGGGTGGATGGATCCAACATGAATTGCAGATGTTGGATGGGGAGGTTTAACTTGAACATCAAAGGTTGAAAGGGTGCCTTCAGCATGAACTACATAGGCTGAGTGAATGGATCCAATGTGACCTGGAAAGGTTGGAAGGATCCCACCAGCATGATGAATAGAGGTTGGATGGTGAAGATCAACTTGAATTGTATAGGTTGAGTGCTTAGATACAACATGACCTATAGAGGTTGGATAGGTGCCCTCAGCATGAACTGCAGAGGCTAGGTGGTGAGGTTCAACTTGACATGCAGAGGTTGAAAGGGTGCCCCCTTTATTATGTTTCTTCTTCCTATTCATCGTTCTTTTACTCCTTTTAGAATGTTGGTTTCTAGTATTAGTACTTTCAACGCATGAGGTAGAAGGAGTAGGAGAATCAACTATAGGTTAAGGGAAATCTTTGTTTTGACACCCTTGATATAAGGAGCTTACTTGAGAAGCATTAGGAGCATTTAGGACAATTGGAGTGGAAAAAAACAACACCGGTATCCCTAGGGTGAATCTAGGAAGATTCAGGGTGTCCATCAAAGGAACACCAAAATTCCCCATGAGATCAATAGTACAAGGAGTTCCTAGCATGGGGATCTCTTGGTTGGTGTTCAAAGGGGTGCTAACCATAGTTTCAAACTAGGATACAAAGTGTGAGGTTGAAAGGAAACCACAAGTACAAAGCACACACTTGAAGGAAAACTAAGTACATACAAACCACACAGCACTCACTAAACAATTCCTAAAGTCACACAGACAAACAGGTATAAGATATGCTTTCCAAAAGAAATATGAGATATGGTTAATTGGCTTCCTTGTAGATGTTCTTAGGCACAAGTAGAGGAATCACCCACCTCGCTCCCACACCTTCTACTAGGGTTACCTTCCAAGCCTGTCCAAGGTCAACCAGAAATAGCCTTCCGATGTACCTAGGTATGAACCCTAGATATCAAAGAGACTAAAGGCTACCTCAACTATATTGACAGTCTGGGGGGACAATCACAAGCCTGGGTCATACGCATGGGCAGGGTAGCAAAGCCCGAAACCCTGTCTAAGACAGAAGTCCCCAGATGGACAAAAACATTGCTCTACACTTTGGCAAGGAATCATAGGGTTATCTCCTCAGTCCAAGTCTCTACGGGGCCTCATGCTTGACTCCCATTTGAGAGGAGCTTCCCAGATACAATCAACATAGAATAGGATTTAATTAGTGATGGGCCAACTATGTCTAAAATTTAATACTTGTGGAGATTTAAAACTCCCTAATCCACAAGTCTAGCCTAAGTTAGTTGGTGTAGGAGCCTAGAAAATAAAAATTACTAATAATTTTTAAATTATATCGTTCATTTTAATAGGCTGTTTTTAGTCAGAGGGTAAATGGTGTGAAAATTATGTGGTTTTTTTACTCAAAGTTGAAACAAAATAACTAATCAAAGAGAAATGAAATGTAAAAAGAAAAAACTATTCTCTTTCTTTTTAGATAGAAACTTGGAAGCCACAAACGAACAATTTCTTTTTAATTTTTTCAAAAATAATGATATGCATTGCATTAAAGACAAAACCCTAATCTACATGCATATTAAACAACTATATGTTCCTTTTCTTTTCATTTTATAAATGCAAAATAAAAACTACCTACAAACAAAAGTATGCAGATAACAAGAACAAAGAAAAAGGAACTATTCTATACAACTGCCAAACAAACTCTAGAATTTCCTAAATTCAGTATAAACCCTACTTGGAAGGAAGGCTTGCATAAGAGACAAGTCAACTAATTTGGCATGGTGAATTTAACCAATAAAATAATAAGGAAACAAACACCAACAAGATTCTGAACTCATACAAAGATCACTAACAGAGGCTAACCAGAAACATAAGCCAAATATCATGCCAAGCAAAGGGGGTAAGGGAAAAGAGCAAAGAGAAAACCCTAATGCTATAAAGAGGATTAACACATAGATAAAGAACAAACAAAAGGGATGACACTAACTCCCTGGATTCATACACCTGCAGATGACCCCAAAAGACCTACCAAACAACCCACAATAGCAGAAAAAAACACAAAAAAGAGGAAAAAACATTGTTTTAGGGGCACACGCGGGTTGTACTACTGGCAAGTCATGTATAATACATGGGTTGACACTATAGAAAGCCACATGTACAAGCACATGTGGATTGTACTGCTGACAGGTCGCGTATCATACGTGGGTTGACAGTATAACAAGTCACATGTACAAACTAGACATGTGAATGTTTAGTCGGTAACTCGCGTATGGGTGGGGAAAAACATAAAAAAGGTGAAAATTTGCCTTAGGAAGGTAGGGGAGGTGGTCTATCAGATAGATAAAGTCTTCCTAAGTGTAAATAAAGAGTTGAAACCTTGCAAAAGACTGAAAGAAAAATAGAGAAACCCAAAACAGACAAGGCTCTCCCCAGTGGTGTCGCCAGTTCTGTTGTAAAGGAAAGTTTCCTATGCGTAGGGTTTTAGAGGCCATCAATGTATTGGGGTTGAAAGAGAGATGCATATTTTTTTTCAAGTAAATACAAGCACAATAAGATCTTGGAATGGTTCATACTTTATCCAAATGAAGGTTGATCCAAGTAGCCCATCAATCCTCTTCTTGCTCCTCTTGCTCTACGAGACCTGCAAAATGAATTATACCTTCCTCAAACCAATATGAACACATATAAAGTAATGATAATCAAAACAATAAAATAAAATATTCTTATTAACATAAGCATACGATCATAAACAAATATTCAATCACACATTGAACAATGATTTGGGAAGAAGAAGGACATCACATCTTTATTAATCTTGAAAACAAGTACAAATATACCTTCTATTCAAGTTGGGAACTTCACGAAACCTTGATCTAGTTCTATTGCTTCTATTCTCCAAGGAACTCAGCCTCCAAGCTCTGCAACATAAGGGGATGATCGCTAGGGAAAAGTTGTGGGCAAAGAGAGTCCCAATTCCTCCAGCATGACAATGCAAAAGTTCAAGTCTCCTCTCATGGACCTTCCTACCTCTATTTATATGTTTCTGAAGAGATAGGGTCGAAGGAAAAGTAGTTACAACTGAAGGAGTCAGTTGCATAAACACCCAAACTATCCAAACATTGAAAAACATATTTTTGACATGAATACGTGAGTTGCAGAGACATCAGTCGTGTATGCAGTAGGTATACGCGGGTTGCAATGCAAATAGTCATGTTTTCATGGTATACATGAGCATTATATAGACAAGTAGTGTACAATAGACTTTGGTTTTTTATGGAAAGTTTTAGCTAACTAAAATACCTTTCCAATGGTGTAGAGATGAGGTCAAACAGAGTTACAGAACTCAGGATATGAGTCCTCCAAGTTAGGTGTTTTTTCAGTGACTTTCAAGAAGTGTCGACATGTGAATAAATCATGGGAAAGTGATCATAGGCAAAGATGTATAATTTTGAGCTATAACTTTCGGTATCCCATGTAAACAAAATATTTGTTTCATGAATTTATCAGCAATATTAGCAGCCTTGTAGGTGGTCTTTACAAGTATAAAATGAGCTTCTTTACTAAGTTTATCAACGAATACCATTATCGAGTCATTCAAATTTTAATTTCTAGGTAGACCTGTAATAAAATCAATACTGATTATTTCCCATTTCCATAATGGTTGTAGTAAATCGGCTGGGTGCTGGTGTTCAGTATTAACTTGTTGACATTCAAAACATTTGGCAATGTACTATGCCAGTTCATTCTTCATGTTTGGCCAAAAATAATCCTTTCGTAACATGGTTATAGTCTTCTGATAACCATGATGTCCTAAGTAAGAAGTCTTATGAATTTCATTTAAAATCAATAGCTTAATTTTTGGTACATTTGGTATATACAACCTATTTTTATATAGTATTAATCCTTTTTTGGTTAGACTATACCCTGTACTTAAAATTTTAGTTAAATTTTCTGCTACTTTTGCTTGTAATTTCTGATCATTCTCATCCAATTTTAATCCTTCCTCTAGTTGTTTTTGTATATCTGTTTTATAATTGTTGATTGCTGCTGCAAAATTTAGTTTTGTGTTTCTACTTAGAGCATAAAAAACCTTATTTTATTTTCCCTTAATATGTTGGATTTCAAAATCGTACTCGTAAGGAAAGCTAGCCACGTAGCTTTCCTTGCGTTTAAGTTGGGTTGATCCAACAAATATTTTAGTCCTTTATTATTTGTCATTAACATAAATTTTCTTTCGATTAAGTGATGGTGCCACATCTTCAAAGCATGTATAACAGCATCCAACTCTAAATCGTAGGTTGTGTAGTTTTTCTCATGAATTTTAATCTTCCTAGACTCATATGCAATTACGTGTCCTTCTTGAGTTAAAACTCCACCTAAACCATCATTGCATGCGTCAGTGCATACTACAAAATATTTATTAGGATCAACAATTCTTAAGATTGGTGCAGTAGTTAGTAATGTTTTAAACTTTTTAAAACTTTCTTCACACTGTTGATTCCACTCAAATTTCTTCCCTTTCTTCTGTAAAGAAGTTATGGGATTTGCGATTCTGGAGAACCCCTCAATGAATCTTCGATAGTAGCATGTAATCCCCATGAATGATCGTGCATCAGTCACGTCCTTCATGACTAGCCATTCTTCAATTGATTTTATCTTTTCAGGATCAACTGAGATCCCTTCTTTAGTTACTACATGGCCTAAGTACTATATTTTATCCTTAAAGAAATCGCACTTACTAAATTTAGCATAAAGTTGATGTTCTCTCAATTCTTGTAAAACAATTTTTAAGTGTTGCTTGTGTTCTTTTTCAGACTTAGAATAAATTAGAATGTCGTTAATGAATACCACCACAAATTTATCAATGTACTTATGCAATAAATTATTCATTAAGCACATGAAGACAGTCAGGGCATTAGTAAGCCCAAATGGCATAACAACAAACTCATAGTGACCATATCTGGTCCTAAAAGTTGTTTTAAAAATGTCTTCATCTTTGATTCGGACTTGGTGATAACCAGATCGTAAATCAATATTTGAAAATACAGTTGCTCCACGTAGCTAATCAAATAGGTCATCTATGCGGCACAACGGGTATTAATTCTTAATGGGCATTTTATTAAGTTGACAATAATCAATGCATAAGCGTAGAGTACCATCCTTATTTTTAACGAAAATAATAGGTGCTCCCTAAGAAGACACACTGGGTCTGATATACTTCTTATCAATAGGTTCCTTTAACTACGATTTTAGTTCATTTAGTTCCAATATATTCATTCGATAAGGGGCTTTTGAGCTGGGCACTGCACCAGGTACCGACTCAATACTGAAGTCTAACTCCCTTTTTGGAGGCAGCCCCAGAATTTCTTTCGGAAATACATCCAAATACCCCCTTAGGATGGGAATATCTTCAAGTTTCAGTTTATCTTTAATATTAGTATGTTCTTCGTTAATTAAAATTACATCAAAGGCTTTACAACCTTTCTAAACAACTCTCTTTAATTGCAAAGCAAAGATTTGTATGATAGTTGTTTCCCTATGGATTCCTGTTATGATTATTATTTCTCCTTCATTATTTATGCAAGAAAAAGTTTTATCGAAACAATTCAGAACTACTATATGTTGTTCTAAACATTCCATACCAATTAACATGTCATAACATCCTAAAGGAAGTACATTAATCTTCACATAGGTTTCAAATTGATCCATACTTACAGTGAAATCTTTTACAAAACTAATCGCTTTTATTTTTGCTCCTGTATCTAGTTTAACTAACCATGACTTTACAAAGTTTTCTACTGATAACTTGCATTTTTCTACTAAATCACCAGAAATATAACTTAGACTAGCCCTTGGGTCAATTAATACAGAAATAGGTGTTTGATTTAGCTTACCTTCTACTTCCACCATGGAAGTTTGATAATCCACCTGCCTGTTTTCCAGTGCCGCATTGATCCTGGGAATTGTCCTCGCTAAGTCACCAATAGTCATATCCTCCTGCACCATATGAATGTTGTTGACAATATTTTTTCTGTTAGGGTAGACTAACGGATAATGAGGTCCATTACACTCCCAACACTTTAGCAAAAATTTTCCTTTCACATAGCCTTCTCTAGGATTTTTGGATTATTGTATTCAATTATGTCTTTAATGTGAAAAGGTAAACAGCTTAGAAACTGTTGTACCTTAGGCTTCTCATCCACAATGTAAGGCATGTAACTTAGCCAACTTAAAAATTTACTATTTAATTCTTTCATGCTCATAGTTCCCATCTTCAGTTCATAAAATTCTTAACTCACTCTTTGTAGTACTGTTCCAACAAAAACTTCTTTTTAAAGTATTCTTAAAGGTACTTCAGTTAATGTTATTTTCCCTAATACCTTTTACTCGTTTTAAATCTTGCCACCAAATATCTGCCTTTCCAGTTAAGTTGTAAATGGCCATTCTTTCTTTTAGTTGATTAGAGTAATTATAGATATGGAAATACTTCTTCATTCCAGACAACCATGATTCATCTTATTCTCCTTTCTCAATTTCACCATTGAAAGTTGGTGGTTTTATCTTCTTAAATTCTCCTGAAATTTTTTCGTAAGGTTTAAATTTCTTTTCTTGAATGATAATTATCTTCACTGCTATCACTAGTGTACTGGCGATTCTTCTTGTGTGAATCACCATAAATTTCAGAGAACGAGCTACTTTTAATTTTAAACTGTTTAGACATTTTACTTTTGTGTTGGTAGATCATATCTTCAAATCCTATCTTTTTATCTTTTTCTTCACTCTGAAATTTTTCCATCAATATCTGGTTCAACTCCTCTTGAGCTCTCAGAATTCTTTCCTTTTCTTTTTTAACTGTTTCCATCTCATTTCTTAATTCTTTAATAGTTTTTAATAATTTCGAATAATTGTTAGTTATTTCTTCGTGAACTGGTTCTCTTCTAGAATTAATTTGTTCATTAAATAGGGAATCTTCATCTGCATATTCCTCGAGTCTTTCCATACCTGCAGTTTTAGCTCAAAAAAAAATTAAAAAAAAAAATAAAAATAAATAAATAAATAATTAAATTCTGGAAATAACATTTCAAAAAGAAAAATAATAATCAGTATGCATGCATTTAATTTACTATTTGTCTATGCAGGTTGAGCCATATTCAGGACTAGTGTCTGAACGTGTGCTCTGATACCACATGTAATACTCCAAAAATTCGTAAAAATTTAAAAATTTTCCTATGACATTAAATGTTTACAATCGTCACTTACGAGGGACATTTAACAGTTAAAATAATAAGGTTTAAACTAGAACTAATTTCCTTTATTAAATTCTAGATCTGCATACTTAAATATTTATTTCATAAATTATTATTAAAGATTTGATTTAACAGGTTATGATTTGGAAAAAACATGAACTGAAACATCTATTTGTTTACTATGTGCTAAATTTTGTTTTACTATTTTGTAAACATGAAGGAACCTCAGTTAAGTCCGAGGCTTACTTATATTTTTAGCTAATGCAGTGAAGCGACGCTTCTTTATAGGCCTTTTTACAGGTAAGACGTTTTGTAACCAGTCTCCGGATCAAGATTAATTATCTCAACTAGCATAAAATAAAAATGCTAGTATATTTGTTTAATTTACAGCTTTGATTGAAATAAAGGAGGTATTGTTGAAACTGTATATTTACGTTTTATTTTATTTCTTGTAAGCATAAGTATTCGGATAATCTAAACATAAATCCAGTTCTTCTTCTATCTCACTTTGACTATAACTTGTTCAACAAAATTTCATTTATTTATTATCATTTTAGGTCCTATATACAATTCTAGAGAAAGATAAATATGTATACCAAGTCATTTGATAACTTATTACTTGTTACCAATGATAGTTGAAAACCTAAATCTTGGTATAGTCAATAGGTATAATGATTGACATTCATACATGGAACTATTGATTTAGTGCAGAAAACATACTACTAAATGCTTAAGTATTTACAATGGTAGAATTGAAATAATATGAACATTATATCGTAAAACAACAATATTACTGCTTTGTGTAAGGAATGAAAATATCATCTCCTACAAAATCTATCCAACCTAGCCTATGCATGACCTTCATCTCACAAGGAGATGCGTTGTAAAAATTATTACCCTATAACAAAACTAAGTTATAATACTCACAATAGGAATCATGCTAAGAATCTTTCTATACTTACAATCTTATACATATAAGTATTTTTAACCAATGTATTATCATAGGTTCTCTAAAGGTATTTTATCAAGTCCTAAGTTTATCACAAGCTGTTTGTTTATAAAGTTAACAAGGTTAAAGATTCCTTTGCATAAGTTATTACAATTTACATGATTCTTAAAACCTAGTTGTAAACCCTAGTTTATGCGAAGATTACCTCCCATAATATTTTTCTTCATGATTATAATATGCATCTTATAATATAGAGATATAATGCGATTCTTGAAAGGTTTTATAACCAATATTTTATGTAAAAACCATTTTATGTGCAGGTTGCTCCATGGTTTTTGACCTATAGCACAAAACCCACAACTCAAAAATATATTGAGCTCCACGTGGTCGATGATAAAAGGTTTGGGTTTTTGACTTTAGTGATTCACTATATATGTCTCTTCAAACCCTAAAATTTTGCATTTAACCCATCCTTTTACTACTGTGAAGAGAGACAGTGATCCAGGAGGATCTAAAAAGGCCAATTTTCAAAATCATCATATTGCAACAAAAATAGTACCATGTCAAAGAGCTCGTCAAGCTGATTCCAACGGTGCAAACGGTGTGTCAAACAGACTACGGATGCAAAAGATATTGAGTTTTGAAGTTTGACCCCAACAAGGAAAATTTTGGCTGAAGTGCCACGTGGAACTCCCTCAAGCTACCACGTGGTGATCAAAAAGTGCATTCTAATGACATGTCATGATAATGTGTCATGATGATGTGGCATGTTGACATGGCATGATGACATGGCATGGTGATGTGGTATGGTGACATGACATGCTGACATGGCATGATGATGTGGAATGATGACATGGCATGATGAAGTGGCATGATGACTAGCATGCATGCATTTGTGCATGAAATGAGTTTTAGGACATTCATGCATTTACTCATGAGAAATTGTAAAATGATTAATATTTGAAGTGAGTGGAAAAATTACTCACATATTACTCATTTATTTTATTCCTTGAGTTGTTATGAAGTTAATGCATGGTTGTAACCAAAAACTGTTAGAATAATCAACCCATAGTATTTACCCACTTAGACATTATTTCATTTATTTTGTCTTATTTTCCTAGTCCATGAGTCCCACCATGTGCAAGTTGCCAATTTCCTATCCATAGAGGTCAAACTTGCCATTATTGACTCATGGAGCGCTTGGGAAAGCCTTAGGAATCAAATCTGCTTTATTCCTGGCCTCCTAGGCACCCTTCTGCTTTTTCTGCTTTGTTTCCTGCTTTTTCAGTGTTTTAAGGCACATAGGAAAGCAAGACTAGGTGAGGTGAATCAGCTTTGTTGCCTCTTCCTCCTCCACTCTTTCCTCCATGCAAAAGCATGTATGAGCTGCCATTTGACCACTCTTTAGCTTGCCCATGTGCCCTTGCTAATTCGTGGGGTCCTTGATAGATTTGGGATCAGCTTTTTACACCTATGGGGGATTTGCCTATTTTGGGTAAGCCTGCTTTATGCTAGATTTGGATGCTTCCTTATGCATTCGATTTGCTCATGTATTCTATATATTCAGCAGCCTATGTTATTACAGGGTTGGCTATTGTACACTCAGTTAATATAATTTTGTGTTACAGATCCATATTCAGTCTCCATTGTTGATAATTTTGCATGATCAATTGTTAATTGCTGTGAGTGAAATTAATCTACTGCAGGCCTGAATTTCTACAAAAACAAACATGCCATATTTGTAAAGAAGTTGTAACAAGTTGTTTTATGGTTGAAAAACCAACATGCTATTTAAAAAAGGGATTTTTTTATGTAATGGATTATTGTTGGATTTTGTAAATGTCATTATGGGGAAGTAACTAAATGTGAAAACCCATGGGCATGTGGGCATGAACCATATTTTTGGTTTATGTTCTTAAAATCCAAACCAATTTGTAACTAATCCCAATTTGGAGAATCACATGTATCATGCCACCAAGAGTAGCTTCTCCTATTTAAGCACTTGTCATGTGCATTTGAAGGGAGCTCAAGTTTGGAGAGATGTAGCCCATAGAGGAAGCAAGCATCTGAGAGGCCCCATTGGGGGTATCCATTGGAGAAGCTCATGGAGAGGATCCAACCTTGTAGTTCCAGCTCATAGAGCAAGCATGGCTCCATCATGTCCGAAGGTGATCCAGCGTAGGAGACAAAGAAGCAGAGTTAGTTCGAGGAGGAAACATTTCAATTTGCATTTGAAGGCAAGTAGCGACCATCTACACTCTCATCCCAAAGGACAAAGGTGAAGGGATTGGTTGGTAAGAATGTGACTTTGGTTTTATTGATGCACTTGTCATGCAAACATATTGTCGTCTATTGAGACTATCCTGCAGAAGATCGTGTGGCGTAGCTCGAGGTTCGTGGCTCGTAGAGTCAGTTGAAAGAGTGCGATTTGCAACATTATGCAAGTATTTGATCCGCTCGAGGTTCATGGCTCGTAGATTCAGTTGAAAGAGTGTGATTGGCTACATTGGGAAAATATCTTCATGTCCAATTTTGGCAACTTCTTGAGACAAAGGAGGCAAGCATTTGCTTGCTTGATTTCTGCAGTCTTCGATTGAGTCCTATAGCTTGTGCACTTATGTGACCCATCAAAGGCAGTTATGGTGCGATGGTAGAGATGAACATATGATGAAGACTCTGCAGGTGAATCCATTGTGATGTATCTTATGTATTTGTGCATCTTTGCAATGGATTTGTCACTCTCTTTTGGAGTAGGCCCGAAGACGTAGCCAGGAGATCTGGTGAACTCCGTAATCAAATCATGTACCTAATGTGCTTGAATGATTTTTCATTTTCATGTGGATGATTCTATGTTACACACTTATATTATGCTCATGTTCACTTGCACTAATGTCATAAAAATGATCCTATTGGTCCTGATTGTTTCGAGCGGGTTCGATGACTTTCCAGGCTCGCCCCCAGGATCAGATCAAGTGGTATCAGAGCAGGCTAACAATTGTTGCAGGTTGTGGACTGTTATGAGCAAAAGTTTGCAGTGTGTGAAAATCCAGGAATTGGTTGCAGTTTGTGCAGGCACCAATGAAGCAAGAAGTAGATGAGCATACCTGCAAGAAGCTTTTGGGGACCAAAAGCCTTCCCAGTGGGGAGGAATGATCCGGGAGGATCTAAAAAGGCCAATTTTCAAAATCATCATATTGCAACAAAAATAGTACCATGACAAATATATCATCAAGCTGATTCCAACGCTGCAAACGGCATGTCAAACGGACTCCGGATGCAAAAGATATTGCGTTTTGAAGTTTGGCCCCAACAAGGAAAATTTTGGTTGAAGTGCCACGTGGCACTCCCTCAAGCTTCCACGTGGTAGTCAAAAAGTTCATTCTAATGACATGGCATGAAAATGTTTCATGATGATGTGGCATTATGATGTGGCAAGCTGACATGGCATGATGACATGGCATGGTGATGTGGCATGATGACATAGCATGTTGATATTGCATGATGATGTGGCATGGTGACATGACATGCTGACATGGCATGATGATGTGGCATGGTGACATGACATGCTGACATGGCATGATGATGTGGAATGATGACATGGCATGATGAAGTGGCATGATGACTATCATGCACGCATTTGTGCGTGAAATGAGTTTTAGGACATTCATGCATTTACTCATGAGAAATTGTAAAATGATTAATATTTGAAGTGAGTGGAAAAATTACTCACATATTACTCATTTATTTTATTTCTTGAGTTGTTATGAAGTTAATACATGGTTGAAACCAAAAACAAACATGCCATATTTGTAAATAAGTTGTAACAAGTTGGTTTATGGTTGAAAAACCAACATGCTATTTAAAAAAGGGATTTTGTTATGTAATGGATTATTGTTGGATTTTGTAAATGTCATTATGGGGAAGTAACTAAATGTGAAAACCCATGGGCATGTGGGCATGAACCATATTTTTGGTTTATGTTCTTAAAATCCAAACCAATTTGTAACTAATCCCAATTTGGAGAATCACATGTATCATGCCACCAAGAGTAGCTTCTCCTATTTAAGCACTTGTCATGTGCATTTGAAGGGAGCTCAAGTTTGGAGAGATGTAGCCCATAGAGGAAGCAAGCATTTGAGAGGCCCCATTGGGGGTCTCCATTGGAGAAGCTCATGGAGAGGATCCAAACTTGTAGTTCCAGCTCAGAGAGCAAGCATGGCTCCATCATGTCCGAAGGTGATCCAGCGTAGGAGACAAAGAAACAGAGTCAGTTTGAGGAGGCAACATTTCAATTTGCATTTGAAGGCAAGTAGCGACCATCTACACTCTCATCCCGAAGGAAAAAGGTGAAGGGATTGGTTGGTAAGAGTGTGAATTTGGTTTTATTGATGCACTTGTCATGCAAACATATTGTCGTCTATTGAGACTATCCTGCAGAAGATCGTGTGGCGTAGCTCAAGGTTCATGGCTTGTAGAGTCAGTTGAAACAGTGCGATTTGCAACATTATGCAAGTCTTTGATCCGCTCGAGGTTCATGGCTTGCAGAGTCAGTTGAAAAAGTGTGATTGGCTACATTGGGAAAATATCTACGTGTCCAAGTTTGGCAACTTCTTGAGACAAAGGAGGCAGGCATTTGCTTGCTTGATTTCTGCAGTCTTCGATTGAGTCCTATAGCTTGTGCACTTATGTGACCCATCAGAGGCAGTTATGGTGAGGTGGTAGAGATGAACAGATGATGAAGACTCTGCAGGTGAATCCGTTGTGATGTATCTTATGTATTTGTGCATCTTTGCAATGGATTGGTCACTCTATTTTGGAGTAGGCCTGGAGACGTAGCCAAGAGATCTGGTGAACTCCGTAATCAAATCGTGTCCCTAATGTGCTTGAATGATTTTTCATTTTCATGTGGATGATTCTACATTACACACTTATATTATGCTCATGTTCACTTGCATTAACGTCATAAAAATGATCCTATTGGTCCTGATTGTTTCGAGCGGGTTTGATGACTTTCTGGGCTCGCCCCCGGGATCAAATCAGAGAGTCGCAGGCTCATGGACGCATGGCCTTGATGACACTCCTTTAACTCTATATGTACAAGCCTAATTTGCCATTAGAAATCATCTATGTGTGATATCTACGTCATCATTTCTTTACTCTGTGTGTGATGCCTTTGTCGCCATTTATTTTCCTCTGTGAGGGCTTCCCTTCGTGCATTGGTGTAGTGGTGAACTCTGTCTGAGTTAACAGTTTGTTTTTTATTTGTTTTCACCGTGGTTTTTGCTTTTGGCTTGAAAATTCTCGTTGAGTGTGGGATTATCTGTCTTTACTGCCTAGTTGCTAGTGTAAAGGGGTTTTTACTTGGTTGAAAACACTGTGTAAATAAGTTAATGTGTGGATGTAAGTAAAACTGCTCCAGGTAACTCATCGTTTCCATTCTTGTATTCGCCATAAGTGTATATGCTCATTCTCTTCCCTTTTATTTTATATACATAAAGCTTAACAAATATTTAATCGTTGTCTAGGTTATTTCACAAGCAGAGTTTTTAGACTGTGGCTCGAAGACTCCGACGAAGAGGGGGTCTTCATGGTCCTTCAGTAAACAGTAAGCCTCGGTCCTACCCGAGGTTCCTCCTACAATGGGTGTATGGAGTTTTGTTTGATGATGTTTCACTTGGTTTAAGTACCGTCTTGGTCGTGGCTATAATGAATTCGATTTGTTGGGAAGGCCGTTTGGTCATGACTTGTTTTTCTTTTACTTACAGCTATTTTTGGAACACGGTGTAATTTATTGCAAAAATCTTGTAAGGGCCAATGGTCGTAACTCAATTTATCCATGGTATTTGATTTTTGGACAGGCTTGAAGCCGTGACCTTTACGGAATTTTAATTCTATTTAGTTAAGGTTTAGAAGTTGTTTATGTTTTGAATAATCTCTAAATCTTACTGTGTTATGTATTATATAATTGCTAATATATACTGTGGTTTAAAGAAAATGATGGCAGGCTGTGGGGTTTTTATGTTTGGATAAATTTCAATTTTTTTGTTTAAATTTTAAATTAAAATAAATTTCTTTACTATTACAATACTTGTATTTGATGAAAGAATGGTTTAATATTTTAGAAAAGGTTTTTATTTTCTATTTAAGTCCATAATTTTCAATTTTATTAGAAAGAAGAAAATAGTTCAGAATGTTGGTTTTTAAAATAGAGTTTGGGTTTTTTCTCAATCAGTAAAAACAATTATTTCAGGAAACAATTAAAAGAAGGGTTGATTAGTACAACCTGATTTTTCACTGTGTACTTGGGTTGGACAATTAAAAAGGTCTTTACTTGATTAGTCTCAGTTTATAATTTGACAAACAGTTTAATGTTGTTTTTGTGAAAAGTTTATTCAATTCTATGTATTTATAAAATAGATAGTTGTGTTTGTATAAATGAAGAATTTATACTTAAAGTAATTATGGGTAAAGTTGTATTAATCCTACTCTGGAAAAGAGAAGGAAAAGAAGGTCATACTTGACAGTTTCTCTAAATTAGGGTTTTGTAAAATTTAATTTATTTTTAAATCTTTACAGAGTTATTATTTAACTGTAATGTATTTAAATCTGATTCTCACTTACACTAGTAATGAAATTACCTAAGTGATTTCTATACCTCATTTTACTATTTTTAAGTTATTCCTGCTTATTTATTTTTCTTTTCTTATAATGTTTAATAACTAGGTATACTTATAATAATTAGGCTTAAAGCTGGGGATCTAGTTCATATCTAAATTCTTTAACAGGTGCATTCTAACTAAGGCACTCCTGAATATTTTACAAAGAATCTGTAAAAAGTAATAAACCTAATGCTGCATTCTTCATTTGATTTAACCATCAGAATATAATCTAACCTATTGTACTAGAGTACTACCTTCTTGAAGGTGTGGAAAAGTACGATTGGGCATTTTTTTTATTCATCATTAAAATTTGAAATTACTCTAATCATTTATCCTGATCCATATCTAATCCACAATTTGTCTATCTTTTCATAGTAAAAGATTTCAGTCAATAATTCTAATAACAGATGATCAGAAACATAACATATTACTTCCTAAATTCATTCCTTATTGATCCTAAGTATGCATAGAGAAATTAGAAAGAACATGTAGAACCTGGAAATGTAGCAGAGGAGACTACAACTTAAGGATCCTATTCCTCCCAACCAACTCCTTGAGATAGTTGAACTGCAAATATCAAGATCCCTGAGCCTGTCTACTGGTCCACTTGGTTGAAAGCACTGGGTGAGAGAACCGGTTTATAAAAACTCTACAACTCTAATGAGTAATAAGCAGTAATTTGTTCTTCTTGTAGTAGTATGAACTCAACTTAAATCAGTTGCACTAGTTCAGAACTTCAACAATTTTCACTCAAAGAAAAGTTATGCTAGTCCCCTCCATCGAATTTCTTGTGCACTAAATTCACTTATAATTTTCACAAGTAAAGAATGTCCAGCCTCAGTTGAATTCAGTGGGAAGTTTTTATTAGCATGCCTAGGTATTTTGGGTTAGTTTTCACTTAATGAGCCACCTGGTCTTGTTCCACTTTCTTGGGGAACATGACCACAAAATTAGGGAAGTTGTCTCCTACAACAGCTAGAAGTAGTTTGAGGATGCTGCCAAGTGTCAATCGGCTCTCAACCCAGCCTATTCCACCAAGTGACCAGTAAAACACTCATTTAAAACCCTCCTTAAGCTGTTGTCTCATCTTTCATTTATTAATTAATAAAATATTCAGCAACTATAAGCAATCATCCTTGACCCCACTTGGTCATTAATTACAAACTTTATAATAAAATTATAACATAATGTCTCCTAAAACATAAAATGTTTTTGCGAATTTCGGGTATGTGACAATTTTATTTATTGAGACAAGATGCCAAAAAAGACTTGATTTTTGCTACGAATAAACCACAACAATGAAATAGTATTTATTCATAGGGAAAATGTATTGCAAAAACTTTAAACATGTTTAAAAAAGATTGAAACAATCCATTAACAAAATGCTAAGTCTTAATGAAATATTTCTTATCCATTGTGCTAACTTTCATCTACGTTAATTGACCATCTTGTATAAAATCACTTTCTACATTTAACTTTACTTAACATTTCATTAGACTCTATTTGACATTAAAATTAAAGAATTTAAAAATAATATCATAAAAATCTGTTTCGCATGCACACACGTACTCTCTCTCTCTCTCTCTCTCTCTCTCTCTCTCTCTCTCTC
>LPNX011156951.1:59012-91738 GCA_001517045.1 Pseudotsuga menziesii
TTTTGCATTTCCTTCTTGTTCTCTAGGAATAGGTCACCGATAGGATTTGATAAGGAATCTGATAAGGCAAGGACTTGTGTGACATATAAGAGGAATTGGTCAAAATATATGTCTTTTTGGGAGGCCTCCAAATATATGAAGATTAAGTTATATATATGAATATTTCTCATGATTTTCACTTTAATCCTCATCCCCCCAAACAAAATAACCCCCAATATTTATATTACAATGTCAAATCAATCCCCCCTCTTGACCCCTTAGTATGAGGAAATATATCTTTTAGGTTTTTAGTAGTATTCAAACCCTCAATATGAATGGACGTGATATGATATTTCCTCACTAGTGAACCCCCCGTGATTTTCCTTAGCCCCCTTTGATCTAGTAATAGGTTATTCCCTAATATCTTATTAATTATTGAAAAATATTCCTCTAGTACTAATCCATTGATATTAGGGTTGCTAGGTTCTTTACACACATAAAAAAATTTTGGGTTAAGGTTTTGACTTCCTTATGTTCAACATTTTTAGATTGAAGGTGTTGAGGGACCCTTATCAAGCTTCCCTAGCATAATTAACCAAATATTTTCCCAATTTATTTGACTACTATTTAAATTTAAGGATTAGATAAGGGTTTGGGAGGAAGGTTATATAACTTTCATACCATGAGTTTGAGATTATTTGCTTGGAAAGTTCTAATAGAGTTTGAATTGTGATTAATAATTCCCATGAGTGTGACCTCTAGGTTTGATATGGAGATGTAAAAAAAGTGTGTGCTAACAAAGTTGGGTGAACCACTAATTTACTATATTCTTCAACATATATGGTTGGTACCATCATTTTTGCACCTCATACATTACCATTGTAGTCAAATTGCTCTAAGTGAAGCCCCTCCCTCTTCCCTAGTTATTGAATCATTCTTTCACCAAATCCACCTTTTGTTTTTTTATGAAAGAGAGTTCATTTTATAAGACCATATTATAGATGGCATATATTACAATCAAAAGTAACTCCTTCATAATTTAAATATGGGTGAAAATATATTTCCCACCTCCAATTGTAAGCATTCTAGAAGACCTAACCTTAAATCCACTTAAACTAGAATTTAAGTGGATTAATGCTTAACATATGTGCCTTTCCTTTCATCTTTAGAATTAAATGAGGATTAACTGAATCCAGAGTGAACTTGCCATCTCACTAAATGTATGATCACTTATTTAACTTGATAACTTAAATGTCATCATCCAATAACACAAGCATCGTCTTTTGATTAAATTAAGTGTCGTCTTTTAGTTTAACTAAAGTGTAATCAATGAAAAACACTTTAGTTAACTAGCCCATCTTTATTGACACTTAGTTAACTCTTATTAACTGAAATCATGTTGATTGATTTACTAGAGTAACCACTATGAATTCTTATATAATTAACTTATGCATCCATTATTGCTTTGACTAAATCTTAACAATATTTAAGGGCTAGTGCAAGCTAATGCTCATCACTTATGACGTGTTCATTGAAATGGACTTCTGGAAAAACAGAAATATGAACATCAAAAAGAAATATTAGAGGTACCTACACAACTTCTTGGAATATCGTGTAAGAATCTAAAACGTAGACAATTGAATTACCTTCCGGAATATATAACTTTTATTTATGGAATCTAAGTATAAATCCCAAAAAATGAGGTTCTTATAAGGTTGGTATGTTAGTTTTTTCCCAAACAAATAATGAATATGTTTGCATTGGTGTTGTAGAGGAAAGTATCCTATGTCTAGGGTTTAAGAGGCCATCAACATATTGGGGTTGAAAGGTGGATGCATATAGTTCTGCGAGTATATATAAGCAAGATTTAGAGATAAGAAAGGTCCACACCTGATTAACTAAAGGTTGGTCCAAGCTTTCTCTAGCCCTTCTCCTACTCCTCTTCCCCAAGAGACCTCCAAAACAAGTTATACCTTCCTCAAACCAAATAGACTATATGAAAGGATATTATATTCAATGAAACATGAAAACATAATCTGATAAACAACATCATATAATCAGAATCAAAGATTCAATATACAAGACACATTGATTTCAGAAGAAGAAGGACATCACATCTTTATTAATCTTGAAAGCAAGTACAAGTAGACCTTCTCTTCAAGTTCGACACCTCACGAAACCTTGATCTGGTTCTATTGCTTCTCTTCTCCAAGGAACTCAGCCTCCAAACTCTGCAACACAAGGAGAACGCTTCTAGGGCAAAGGTGTTGGCAAAGAGAGCTCCAAATCCTCGAGCATAACAATGCAAATATTCAAGTATCCTCTCATGGACCTACCTACCTCTATTTATATGCTTATTGAAGAGTTAGGGTCAAAGACAAAGTAGTTACCACTGAAGGAGTCAGTTGTATAACTAACTAAACTACCCAAATTTCAAAATACGTATTTTTTTGACATTTTCAGGAGGCGTACGCAAGTTGCAGAAACAACACTCGGGTACACAAGGAGGTATATGTGGGTTGCAATGCATAAAGTCACATATTTAAGGTGTACATGACTATTATATATAACAACTCGCGTATTCACGCGGCTTTCCTTAAGGAAAGTCGCGTACACATCAAAAACTCATTTTTAGGGTATTTCTGGGAATTTTTAGACTTTGGTGTCTTTTGAAAAGTTTTAGCTAACAGAAATACCTTTCCAATGGTGTAGAGATGAGGTCAAATGGAGTTACAAAACTAAATACATGGGTCCTCCATGTTAGGTGTTTTTTTAGTGACTTTCATGAAGTGTCAACATGCGACGAAAACATGGGAAAGTGGTCACAGGCAGAGATGTGTAATTTTGAGCTATGACAGATGCCCCCTAATGTGTGAGTTTAGATGAGAAGATGATAGATAAAATACATTATAAATGAAATAGCTGAGTATGGAGAGAGCAGATAATCCAAGATCAAAAGGCTTGAACAAAGGTACCTGAAAGAGAGATAAATTTCAGAAAAAACTGATCTCTGGGACATACGAGTCCATATACAAAACATTGCCATAAAGATACAGGTAGATCCAACATATGTATAACTGATGAACTATCATGGTCACTCAATATGCAAAAAGGTGCCATATCAAATCTAAAGGAGTAATGGCCACAAATGAACAAGGTGGATCCATACTCAACAATCAATCATAGCCACAAAACTACAAGGTGGATCCATACTCAACAATCAATCATAGCCACAAAACTACAAGGTGGATCCATACTCAACAATCAATCATAGCCACAGAACTACAAGGTGGATCTGTGTCTCAGCAAAATGTCATATAAAGTGTAACATGGTCTTGTGCAACTTGGGCAATAGCAAAATGACAATGCTATTGTCGGCCAAAGGTCTTCAATCCAAACCGCCCAAAAAAGGTATGAATCCTAACCATGCGAATAAAGGAGCTGAAGTTGAACATGGAGGAAACTGTTTGATTACCAGTAAATGATGAGAACCATTAACAAATGCGAGGGAAACCACCATGAATGAAAATGGTCCCCAAGGTACCTAATACATTCTAACAAGTGTGAATACAAGGACTTGAAGTCGAACACTTGAAGAATCCATTGAGTACGAGACATTAAGGTATTCCCACTACCCAATAGTGAGGGAAATTGCCACTGATGACTGCAATCCCTAAGGTACTGTCATAAAAATATAAATCTTATTTCTAGAGTAGAATAGCCGACAAAGGTAAAATCATTGAACAATGAGCATGACACAAAAGTGACTTAGGCATCTTTTGACACAAAAAGGACCAACGAAACAAATCTACAATGTAGGAGACATTGATAGATTCCCCATATAATTGGAAAAGAGACCAACTAGAGGAGTAAGAAACTATGAAATCAGGATAAGGTCAAAATACTAGAACCCAACTATTGATAGACTCAAAACCGGTGCTTTGTTCAAGGAAACAAGACTTGCTACCATGATGTAAAAAACATGTGAATGAACTTCCCTTCCCCTCTTTCTTGTAAAGGTTTAAAGAGTCCAAGAAAGCAAACTTGGGACCATCTTCATTTTTGGCAAGCTCAAAGAAAAGACAGAAGAATTCTTGATAAAGCACTGATTCGTGGATTTTATGAGCCCAAACTAGTACATGCTCGATGGTGTTTTCATAGTTTAGAGAGTCTGAAAACTCCAAAGAAGACTCCAGGGGGATCCTTTTTCATCCAATTTAGTCTCCTGAGGCCAAAAAAGTATAAAATAAACCACAGAAGAACTCTCTTAGCTCCCGAAGAACTAAGGTGCACCTTTTGCGTACTTAGTCAAGAAGGTCCGAAAAAGGTTAAATTACCACCTACCGAACGCTCCTTCAAAATTAGCATATAGCCTTAGTTTTACAAGTGCGAAGGAAGGAAGGATCACTTGGAAAGATCCTTTTGATTACGAGAAATGGGGCTTACAACAGTAAACCTGATTCTTTGTTATTTAGGGTTTAAAGAGCATGAGAAAGACATAAAGTACACTCAGAATCCTTTTCATGTTTTGGTCCAGAGCACGAAAAGAGAAAACTAAGCTCATACCGGGGGTTCCTTTTCCATAAGTTTAGTCCCTCAAGTATGGAAAAGTGATAAACCTATGCCTGAGAATACTCTTCTCAATTCCGAAGAAGAGAGGGTGTTCCTTTCTCGTATTATTCCACATGGTCCGAGAAAGCGATAACCTACCACCAATATGGATTCCCATTCACATATTCTTAACAAGCCTGAACGGGAAAGTTTACTCGACAGTCAAGTCTATATTGAGGATTCAGACCTGGGCCTAAAGAAACTCAATATCTTTCCCATGAAGTTTTAACGAGTCCAGAAAAGGCAACACACGGCCTCCTCACTTTTTTTAATGAGCTCGAAGGAGAGGAGAAAGAATGCTCTAAATGCGAGGAGACGAGTGTCATAGGCAAGAAAAACTAGTTCCAAGTGCAAGGAATAGACCTATGCATAATGCAAGGAAAGCGAGCAAGATAAGGACACTCAAGGAATGTCTCCTCAAGGTAAAGGTTGTCAAGCTGCAAAGGAAAAATGATACAAGGATTAGCGATGATGAGAACAAAGATGAGGGCTTATAAAACGAGCTAAAAGCATGAAAGCTAGCATCAGGCTCATAAGCACGAGTAGGGCACATGCAAATGCAGTTATAGCTTAAACAAAAAGGCAAGGCCAGTAAACAGTTGTGAATCCAACTAAGAATCCTACCTCCAAGAAACAACAACATCGGGATCATATTCAGAAGAAAAGATCCAATGTCAATCACTTTGGCAGAAACACATGTGACTTTGCTTTCTTCTACAAAAGGGAAAGTCAAGGCAGAATCAAACAAAGAAGATTCTATAGAACCAAGGCTTGAGGGTTTATAATCAGTAAGATAAAACTCAGAAGGAAATAAAATATCAACAAGGGAGATAGAGTCTACAGTAACAAACTCAGTATCACAGGAGTTGAAAAAATCATAAGAAAAATCAAACTCATCAAGATCACTGACTTGCTGATCAAAGGGAGAGTTCGAAGACTCAAGAAGAAAAAAATAAGGAGATCGATCAATATAAATAGCAATCTCACAAAGCAAGTCAGGGTTAGAATTAGTAACAACTAAACCAACATCCAAAAGAAGTTCAGACTGTATCAAAGACTTTAGGAAGACTTCATCCGAAGGAAGGAGATCATCCGAGATAGGACACATGTCTAAACTTTCAAATGGATCAACAGAGTGGAGAGCATGCTCCATAGTCTATATAGGATGAATCACTTGGTCAAATTCTAGGACCAAGTCCTGAGAAGGTAAGCATGAAAATAGAGCCTGCTTCTCAGTAGCAATTGAACGCAAAGGACATGAGGCCATATAGTTCACCTGTGGTGGGGTAGTGCCTATAGAAACACTGGGAATTGATAAAGGAAAGACCTAGTCTCTAGTTGGGTCAGGAGAAGGATCAAGAAAATCCAACTAATCGATAGTGACAATTTCTTCTCCGTGATTAAAGTACATCACACGAGATAATGTTGACACCACAGCTTGCATGACATAGACATAATCATGTCCAAGGAGCATATTGAAGTCCAAGGGGTCTTCTATCACCATGAAGTCAACTAAGATGGTCTTCCCACCCAAAGTAACAGGTGTTTGAGAAAGAATTCCCAAGGCTATACAAGTTCTTCTATCAAACGCCAGTAACTGACTAGTAGTTGACACAAGGCTGGGAGATCCCATGCCTTGCCAAGCACGAGCAGACAAGATACTAACTGAGGCTCCTTCATCAACAATACAATGAGCAATCATGTATTGTTCAACTTTGACCTTTATCTGGAAAGGTACGTCAGAAGGAAGGCGTGGCTCAAGTAGGCTATCCCAATCAAAGGAAGCAATCCAAGAGCTTGGTGGGGTTTGATCCAAAGCGAGTTCAGTACCCCCTTGTTTAGTAAGTTCTAAATTGGTAGTGCAAAAAATGTGACTAGTAGACACTTCACTCTCCAAAGGAATTGTGGGATTGCTTGACAATGGAATCGATTCAACCACTTTGTGAAATTCACTCTATGAAGGGAGAGTGGGATTGACCAAAGATGACATTGGTTCAATCACATCAGGATCACTCTCTGAAAGAAGACTGGGATCGACCAAAGTTGAGATTGGTTTGACCACTTGATCAACCAAAGGTTGAGTAGGTTGTTGAGAAACTATAGGTTGTTCAGGAGAAGGAAATTCTTTAGTCTTGGACCACACTCTTCGCACCTCTCCGATAGCATGGCACTAGTGAGTAAGATGATCTCCCTCACATAGCTTACAAGGGAACCTAATTTTTCCTTTCACATGACCAGTTTTCTCAACGGTGTCAACATGACTAGCAGCAGCTGACTGTTTTCTCTCAACATGATCTACAGAGGGTGAGAGTTTTCCCCCGGCATGATCAACAGAGGCTGGGTGACTGGGTCCAACCTGACTAAGAGAGGTTGGTTGTTGAAAAAATTCAGAATGTTCAAAAATGGGATGGCCATGAAACCAAACTCTTCGCACCTCCGCAATAAAAGGGAATTTATAAGTAAGGTGGTCTCCCTCACAAATCTTACAAGGGAACTTGTGCTTTTGTTTTGAATGGGTAGTCTTTTCAACAGTGTCAACATGACTCGTAGTGGATGATGGATTGTCTTCAGCATGAACCACAAAGGCTGAAAGACTACCCCCAACATGACTTGTAGAGGCTGAGAGACTAGGTCCAACATGACCTGCATAGGTTGGATGGGAACCACTAGCATGAACTACATAGGCTGAATGGTTAGGATCAACATGCTTTGTAGCAGTTGAGTGGGTTCCCCCAGCATGAACGACAGAAGATGGATGGACAGATCCAACATGACTTGTAGAAGTTGGATGGGGATGTTCAACTTGAACAACAGAGGTTGAACGGGTGCCCTCGGCATGAACTACAGAGGCTAAGTGACTAGATACGACATGACCTGGAAAGGTTGGAAGGATCCCACCAACATGATCAACAGATGCTGGATGGTGAAGCTCAACTTGACTTGCAGAGGTTGAGTGCTTAGATCCAAGATGACCTACAGAGGTTGGATGGGTGCCTCTAGCATGGACTGCAGAGGTTGGGTGGTGAGGTTCAAATTGACCTGTAGAGGTTGAATGGTTTCCCCCTTTCTTATGTTCCTTCTTCATATTCCTCCTTTTTTTACTCCTTTAAGACTGTGAGTTACTATTATCAGTACTTTCACTGCATGAGGTAGAAGGAGGAGGAGAATGAACTATAGGTGAAGGGGAAGTAGTTTTTTGATGCCCTTGATATAAGGAGATTACTTGAGAAGCACCAGGAGCATTCATGACAGTTGGAGTGGAAAACAACCACACCGGTAGCCCTAGGGTGAATCCAGGAAGATTCAGGGTGGCCACCAAGGGAACACCAACATTCCCTATGATAGGAATAGTACAAGGATTTCCTAGCATGGGGATCTCTTGGTTGGTGTTCAAAGGGGTGTTAGACATAGTTTCAAACAAGGAGACAAATTCTGAAGTCAACAGGAAACCAAAAGTACCAAGCACACACCTAAAGGTAGACTAAGTACAGACAAACCACACAGCACTCACTAAAAAATTCCTAAAGCCAAACATGCAAACAGATATAAGATACACTTTCCAAAAGAAAGCTGATAGACAGTTACTTGGCATCCCTATAGATGTTCTTAGGCACAAGCAGAGGAATCACCCACTACCCTCCCACACCTTCTATGTTAATTTTCATATGCTTAGCTAAGACATCAGTATTTCATTTCATTTTCATAACAAAAGCATATAAACAGGATCACTGAAAGATAGACAAGCATAACCATACAAAAGGAACACAAAGATTTATCTTGGGAAAACCCTAAAGGGAAAAACCCAACAAAAAATTCCTCAATATAGATGCCCCAAAATGTAAAAGATCAAACCAACAAGGAGATCAAACCCTAATCCTCCTCCTTCTCCTACTACTCTTCTCTTCTCCAGTAATGCGCTACACAAGTGAGAGTGTGTGCTTCAAATGGGTAGCGCCACACCTCTATTTATATTCATTCGTTCACTTTAATTAACTCATCCGACTTGTAGGCTTGAGTTGATCATGTAGGCTTGAGTTACACATGCAGGCTCAAGTAACCACACTGGGGTGCTAATGACCCACCTTTACAATTAGAGGGGACTACCTCATGACTCTTATTAGTTCTTCCGATTAGAAGCATCGAGGTACAAAGTAATACAAGTGGTTCTCCTGGTAGAACCATCAGGGACCACAAAATATACATATAGAATATTCTTCAAAGTTACAATATTTCAACACTCCCCCTTAACGAGAAGGGTATTCTACAACAACATCAACAACAACAATAGTAGGAGAGAGAGATAGAGGACATCATCAACATCATCAGGGTAGCACATCTATAAATCATTGGAATATTTTCAACATCATGTAGTCTTCATCTTTAATATTCAGTCTTTAGCAATAGCAACACCTTGACTACTTCGATCAGCAACAACATTTTCAGCACTTTGACCTTTCGATCAGCAACATCATCAGCACTTTGACCTTTCGATCAACAACAATATCAGCACTTTGACCTTTTGATCAGCAACAACTTCTTCAGCACTTTGACCTTTCGATCAGCAACAACATCAGCATCATCATACTCTAATATTTAGATCAGTACATCATCATCAGCAACAGCAGCCTGCAATCCACATCTCAAAGACAAAAAAGGATTTGGTTCACTTTTGGACTTAAAGTCCAGGGATGATACAATCCCCACCACATTCTCGACAACCAAAGTTACCAGATTGATTACGGGATAATTAGTCCCTATCACTTTAGGACTAAGTCCAAGGATGATGCAATCCTACCACATTCACGGGGACCTAAATCTCCAGATACATTTTGAACCAAGGTTTAGGGATGATGCAATCCCACCACATTCACGGGGGCCGAGACCTCCGAATACATTTTGAACCGAGGTTCAGGGATGATGCAATCCCACCACTTTCACGGGGGCCAAGACCTTGGGATACATTTTGAACCGAGGTTCAGGGATGATGCAACCCCACCACATTCATGGGGGGTGAGACCTCCGGATACATTTTGAACTAAGGTTCAGGGATGATGCAATCCCACCACATTCACGGGGGCCGAGACCTCTAGATACATTTTGAACCAAGGTTCAAGGATGATGCAATCCCACCACATTCATGGGGGTCGAGGCCTCTAGATACATTTTGAACCGAGGTTCAGGGATGATGCAATCCCACCACATTCTCGAGGACCAAAGTCACTGGATCTATTCTGGACAGATGTCCTAGGATGATACAATCCCTCTTCATTCTTGAAGACCGAGGTCACTGGATCACTTTAGGGCAGGTGCCCAAGGATGATACAATCCCACTACAACATCACTACTCCCCCTTTTGAGGAAGGTCCTTCCGAACCACACCAATCTTGTCTCGAAAGTGTTCAAACTTTACTCGAGACTGAGGCTTCGTTAGGACATCAGCAACTTGTTCATCAGTACTCACATACTAGAGCTTTATGGCTCCCTTCTACATCATATCTTGAATGTAGAAATACCTGATTTCTATGTGATTCGATCTATCGTGGAATACTGGGTTCTTTGTCATCTTTATACAACTTTGATTGTCACATAGAATCACGGTAGTGTCCAACTCTAGGTTGAATAATCCTGACATCAGCTTCCGTAGCCATATGGCTTCACAACTAGTAGAGCAAGCTGCTATATATTCTGCTTCGGCTGTGCTTAGAGAAACACTAGACTACTTTCTCCTAAACCATGAAATCATAGCAGATCCCAGGCTATAACATCCACCTGATGTGCTTTTCCTATCTGAGACACTTCCATCCCAATCTGCATCTGTATAGCCATACAATCTATACTTATGGCTACCATCATAGTATAGACCAAAGTCTATAATCCCTTTCCGATATCTCATCACATGTTTTGTAGCTACTAAGTGAACCCATCTTGGTTGAGCAAAACAAATGTCTGGTCCGGTATATGTTAAGTACATCAATGACCCAATGATCTGTCTGTATTGAGTCACATCCACTAACTCTGATGAGTCATCGGCTAATAGCTTCAAGTTGGAGTCCATGGGTGTTTCCATGGATTTGCATTCCAACATATTGCATCTTTTCAATATCTCTACCGCATACTTTCCCTGGTTGACAAATATTCCTTCTATACTTTTCCATACTTCCAGACCTAGGAAATAATGCATTAATCCAAGGTCTTTCATCTCAAAATCTTTTGCTAATTTCTTCTTGATTTCCATAATTTGTTTCTCATTCCCTATCAAGAATAAGTCATCCACATATAGTAGCAGGATGACAGGTTCATCTTCTACAATCTTGAGATAAAGGTTAGGATCAGCTTTACTCTTGGTAAATCCCATGCTCGATGGGAAACTATCTATCCTTTCATACCAAGCTCAAGGAGCTTGTTTCAGGCCATAGAGGGCCTTCTTCAACTTGCATATGTGATTCCATCTGTCTTCAACTTCAAATCCTCATGACTATTTGATGTAAAACTCTTCCTCAATCATACCATTAAGGAAGGCTTGTCTTTACTTCATCATGGAAGAAACTACCATTGTAGTTCTGAAGGAAGTATACCTTGTTTCTTCTATCAGCAACATATTTTATCTTGCAAATCCATTTGGAAGATACCACATTCTTGCTTTCTGGTTTGAGTATTATATCCCAAACATCATTCTAGTATCCTTTCATCATAACATCTTCCATGAGTTCGTCTTATCAGGTCATCAACATATCCTACTTTTCTTCATTCAACCTTGAAGGTTGGAACCCACTTTACTCTTGGTAAAGTCTCGATCCATCATGTCGTATCATGTCGAACTCAGATATCTTCTGTACTCACTCCCCCTGAAGTGGAGTATCATCTTCCTTCTTCATTCTGTATAGGTGGTTCTATGCTTGATATATACTTCTAGTAGGTCTGGTCAATAGAGTATGTTATGTCATACTCTATTCTTTTAGAGCCAAATCATGAACCTTGCTTTGTACACTTGTTCTTGTAGATCCATAGATACTATGTACTTCCCTTTATGTCTCAAAATCATATCGTATACATCATTCCCCATGATCAACTGTTATTCTTTGATCATATCTTCTTTCATAGCATTCTTTTATTCATCTTGGGTTATCTCTCATACCCATGGTGGTCTTCATCCTTCGAGGTGGATCTACTGCTCTCTGAAGCTCTTTCTTTCGTCATGGTGTCTCTGAACCTGGGAGCTTCAGATTCATGTTTATTGGAGTGAATCTTGAATTGTCATCACTTGTTATTAGGAACAAGTCTCATCCTTATTTTCTTGTAGGAGGTTGTATAGGATCTTTCCTACAATTAAAATGCACCAATTGCATGGTTAGAACTATTGCATAAAACATATGCATAATGACAAATTCTTATGCATCATGCAACTGTTTAGTAAATACAACATTCATCCATATCTCACAGAAACTTTCTAGATGCCTTCCATCTCTACCATGACATCATTGAGATTGTGCACTAATCCAATATGTCAGCAAAGAGGTTTCATTCTAGATAAGTAGCACTGGAGAGATTTATAGCACCATGAGCTACTTACCCATCACATGCATATTAGTAGTATACTGTCATTAATGCAAATAGTCTATCATGCATAACACATCAACTAAATATAATCAAATGCATAACAAAACAATATCATGCAATGACAATTGAGTACTTATCTTTTATTTGTTTCGTGGGTAGACTCCTTCTTGATCCTTCAACTTCATCATCTTCTTCATTCATGACATCATCATTTCTTATCCAAATGATAAGATGGATAAGAGGTTCTTCAAGAATTGAGTTCTTCACATTCCTCGTCGCTTGAGGGATATTCTTTCGATGGTGAGAGCTTGATCTTCAATTTCTCCCATCTTCTTCTTCTCTTCTTATGAGTCGACTGAAAGTAATCACTTCCTTCTGGCACACATTCCTCGCATGAATGAATCCCATGATCCTGGGAGGCTATTCAAGGTGGCTATCACCACTTATGCATTCTTTACTTCTTCTTTTACCTGTTCCTTAAGGTCATCTTCTGATGTATGTTCTTTACTTAAAATAGCTTGGTCAAGGAATCAAACATCTCTTTCGGTGTCTTTAGGGAAGAGACTTGTGGTACAATTTGATCTGTGACTAAATCAACAATGATCTTCTTGGCCTTGACCAAGTTCTTCTGGTGTAAGGCTTTGAGGCTCATCTCCCTTTAGAACTGGAACCTCTCTACTCATGTAAGTGTCTGATTCATTTTCTTTAGAGAGATCAAATACTTCCATGCTTGAAAGTTGTCAACTTCACCAATCTTATCATCAAGCTGATGTGATAGATCACTTTGAAATGAGAACCTCAAAATGCTCTTACCGATTTGAGGTGTCCGTCTTGCTTTCGGAGCTGGCTGATCTAGGGTTTGTCAGAGAAACCCTAATTTTCAAAACTTGGAATATTTCAAATCTAATTGGATATAAATATATATCCGTTCAAATGGAGCTTTCCAATGTACTCCTTTTTCTGAAAACAGTGGAGGGAGGCTCCTGGAACAGGAAGCCCTCGTTTTCCAATTTATTCTGTAGAAATTTCTGTCACTGTTTCTGTGATATCTACGAAATTACTACTCCTCTGTGTCTGAAATTGTGCACTGGGGTAACCTCACATTTCCCTGATCCAACACCATATTTTTCATCAGAATGGGTTTCACCAATTGATATTTATGATCCTTTTCCCAAGGTGACCTGTTACAGGACTGTTCAAAACATCGAAGTTGTACGAACTGCCATGTGTCACTGTTTCATCTTCTGGTTCTGAAATTTGGACCACAGAAATTAAATTCTACGATATTTTTTTAACATCTTCAGGAATTCCATTTGGACCTTTGTGTCCCAAGCTATAGCAATTCTCCCCAGATGTCATGTTTAGGGATGAATTTTGGAAGAGGCTGGAACCCTAAATTGGAGGGATCATATCTCACAGAATATAGCGAATAGGAGGCTGAATTTTGGATACAATGTACATCAGGATGTTATCTACAGCCTCTATAATTTTCAGCTCCTGAACCTTCACCAATATCTGGATATAGTGAATGTACCAAAACGTAGCAATTTTAGTATTTAGGGTTTTTCTAGCTCGGGGTCAAACTAGGTTTTGACTTTCCCAGAGTTTTACCCAACCAAAAATATTGATCCAGGTCTCTAAAATTTGATTTTGATGAGGATACCAATCCTATGCTAGGCTCACTAAAAAATTCTTCTTCTGCAAGAAGCCTTAATTTCCCACACCGAAAACTGAAAATGCTCAGAGTCAAATTCCGCTTCGACAGAAAGATGTGCCCTTCAATTGAGAGTCAGCCTAGCATTCTTTTGCTGATTGATTATGGAGAGAGAAACAAAAATTAAGAATCCCTAGCTTCTATAGCTGCACAATGTCTTCTTTCAGGGTGGCTCTGATACCATGTTACATTTTCATATGCTTAGCTACGACATCAGTATTTAATTTCATTTTCATAACAAAAGCATATAAACAGGATCACTGAAAGATAGACAAGCACAACCATACAAAAGGAACACAGAGATTTATCCTAGGAAAACCCTAAAGGGAAAAACCCAACAAAAACTTCCTCAATATAGATGCCCCAAAATGTAAAAGATAAAACCAACAAGGAGATCAAATCCTGATCCTCCTCTTTCTCCTGCTACTCTTCTCTTCTCCACTAATGCACTACACAAGTGAGAGTGTGTGCTTCAAATGAGGAGCGCCACACCTCTATTTATATTCATGCGTTCACTTTAATTAACTCATCCGACATGTAGGCTCGAGTTAATCATGTAGGATCGAGTTAGACATGTAGGCTCAAGTAACCACAGTGGGGTGCTAATGACCCACCTTTACAATTAAAGGGGACTACCTCATGACTCTTATTAGTTCTTCTTATTAGAATCATCGGGGTACAAATTAATACAAGTGGTTCTTCTGGTAGGATCATCGGGGACCACAAAAGATACATATAGAATATTCTTCAAAGTTACAATATTTCAACATTCTACTGGGGTTACCTTCCAAGCCCATCCAAGGTCAACCAGAAATAGCCTTTCGATGTACCTGTGTATGAACCCTGGATGTCAAAGAGACTAAAGGCTACCTCAACTATATTGACAGTGCAAGCCTGGTTCGTACGCATGGGAAGGGTAGCAAATCCTGAAAAATTGTCTAAGAAAGAATCCCCAGATTCATAAAAACCCCAGTCTACACTTTGACAAGGAATCAGAGGGTTATCTCGTTAGTCCAAGTCTCCATGTGGCCTCGTGCTTAACTCCCATTTGAGAGGAGCTTCCCAAATACAATAAACATAGAAAAGGATTTACCTAGTGATTGGCCAACTACGTCTGATATTTTATACTTGTGGAGAGTTAAAACTCCCTATCCCAAAAGTCTATCCTAAGCTAGTTGGTGCATGACCCTATAAAACAAAAATTACTAATAAATTTTAAATTATATCGTTTATTTTAAGGGTTGTTTTAGTTAGAGGGTAAATGGCGTGAAACTTATGTGGTGTTTTGACTCAAAGTTGAAACAAAATGACTAAGCAAAGAGATATGAAATGCAAAAAGCAAAAACTATTATGTCACATCCCCGACCCTTCGACCGGTGAAGAGGACGCGACTGACACCACTCAGACGGGAAAAATTCCCCATGAACATGAACAAAAATCAATGCTGAAATTAAAACAAGCTTAAAATAATGCATAACAGGATGCATAATCCAACATACAAAGATGCAAAGTTACTTAACATTCGCGGAAGCAACATACATACATTTCCAGCATTCAACATGTTCATCATAATTCATTTGATAGTAGATATTGCAGAGATGAAACAGTCATGAGTACTTATCTTTTGATGAAGAACTCTCCCGCAAAAAGCTACGTCGCTGCAATGTTCCACCCAACCATAGGCTAGCATGCTCATCAATCTCTCAACAACACTGCCACGCCCGAGCTGGGCATGATTCCTCAAGGAATAAGGGTCAATGCAGGCTTACACATAGCCAAGGTTTTCCAACACACAGCCAAACCCACACCATAGGGTTCACCAGGTTGTCAAGGAGCTGGGATAGGCTAAATGCCAAGCTGGTGGCCTCAAACACCAGTCTTCTCATGCATACCCAGCCTCTAATCCCACTCAAAACAGTCTGAAGACCAACCACTGCATACCGTAGCAAAACAACCCATTCACAGCTCTGTGAAGAAGGAAACACAATAGGGTGACAACCCCAAACAGAAGGTGAAGCATAGCTCGGCCCACAAAACAACTCAGAGTTGTTCTTGGCCCTAGCGTGGCCAAAACAACTTAGCAACAACACCCAAATGACATTTGACAGCCTCAGCAACCAAGAAGCAACCCAAACCAGGGTACATCAGCAGCCCAAACTCACAATAAAAACCATGGCGACCTTACACAGTCCCAAAATAGAGGAGAAACCAAACTCCCATCGTGGACAGGGGAAAACTTAACCAATGGATGTGGAAATTAGCAGCTGTCCAACATCCAAGAATCCACAGCACACAGCTCTTAGTGAAAATGATGGCAACATTACACAGTCCACCAAATAGGGACATCGTTGATGGCAGATAACGGTTCACTAAGAATCCATAGCAGCCCAAAACGTAATTGGACACCACAACCAAAAAAAACGCAGGGAAGACAACAGTCCCAAAACATAATCAGTGAGCACGGCTCACAACATGGGATAATGACTCCAACGGTTTGTACGTGAGGGAAACTTGCACCAAACCGCAAAACACAGAGTAATACATATGCACGGGCCACAAATCAGTAAGGAAACTTACACACAGTCCCTGAGTGTAAAAATGGCTTCTGTACCCAAAAAACCTAAGTGACAACCACGATTTCACCCGCTCCCTGCGTGAAGAAAACCAACGCAGAATTCATGTGGGTGAGGAGAAAGATGTGACCGTCCCTGTGTGAAGATGAACAGCTCCGCCTATGCGCGCGGATGAACAGACCATCGTGAGGAACAAACAGACCTTGGAGGTTACCCATAGTGGAGAGAATGAACAAACAACGGCGAGGATGCCTTAGCAGTAGAGGGAGTGGAGTGAATGTTTTTCCTCTGCACCACACGATCTCAAGAGGAAAGGATCCGCTAGTGGAGTGGGCACATGGGCAAGGACTGACAGTCCTGCCACACCCACTACCACTTAGCAATGACTGCCCTCAACTAACTCAACAAAACATTAAAGAGGTTGGATGAGACAAGGGAAGATGACACAAGGCTTCCCCCCCCCCAAGACCAAGGTTTGACATCCCTCCCACACCCTTATCCTTTGGAATCATGCCCTTTTCATTCAACGTTGCACTGCCGTAGCTGGTTGTGGGTTTATTTTAATTGATGTGCGTATTTACATGATGCCACATTATAATGTGTCGGATAGCACGATATACCATCGGCAACTATCCCCATTGCCGAAACATACACAACCAAATCGATGGTGGGGATTTTGCCTTTAGCTCCTCACCATGATTAATTACATTATATACATCATGCAAACGGGATCAAAACCTGGGTGTTACATTCCCCTCCCCCTTAGAATAACACCATCCCCGATGTTCCAATACATAGGAATACTTATACAATACATATACAATTGCACATCGAAATTTCAAAATTTTCCAGATCTGTCCCACATTCAATTATTCACTTTGAACGTTCAGGACCAAGCCCCCCCCTGGCTTCCATGAAATTCTCCCGCTGGTTCTCAACTCTCAGCTTATCCCGAAGTCTAGAAACTTTGTGACTGTTGCCCTCTGCATGTTCCCTCATTGGGCAGTCCCGGCGTAAATGATGTCCTCCGCATTCCCAGCATTTCACTGGATGCTTCATCTTTACCTGCTCAATTTCCTTTGAGTCTTCATGCCTGGACCGTTTCCCAATGGGTCGCTTGGACGAATGTCCCATCACTGATCCACCTTCCTTTCTTTTGCCGATTGCTCCCAGAAGGCCTTTCACCTCCATTTTCAAACCAATAGAGTCTTGCAAAATCTGGCGGTTCATTTCATTCTACCTTTTCTGTATCTTGAGCATCTCCCCAAGATTTTCTTAGGTCTTGGCAATCATTTGAAGGAGACTTCTAGCTAAGTCCAACAACTTTTGATCTGCTTCCATGATCAATGTGCACCACCTGGTTTCACTTTTCACACCTGTGAAATGCACCATTGAAATTCTATTAGACCAAGCATAATATAGACATTAAAATCAGTTAGTTAATTACCCAATTGGCATGTCAGTCCAAGTCTTATCAAAGAGACTTTCATATATTTCATGCCTTTCCAACAGGCACATGAGCTCATTCATGTCCATTCTTGGGTAGGGAATTAACTATTCCAGCATTCATAATTTACTTTCAGCAAATACACACATTCCATTTTCAGTCATACATGCATTCAACAATCTTTTGTTTTTTCACCATGCATAAATATATATATATATAAAATTAAAAAGGCAAGAGAGAGAAGCAAGAGTTTTTCCCCTCTTTGTTTTGTTCCATCTTGGAACCCACACCACCGCTATGGCTTTTCATGTTCTCAGCCTCTTTCACTTCACCGTGAATGTTGGACCAATCCTTCTTGGTCATGACACTTAGTGTCTTTGGTCTATTCTAGACCTCTAAACCATGGAGTCTCTCCACATGGTTTGTCTCAACTGCTAGGAACTTCACGGTCTCACTAGCACCTTTTTCATTTCCACTCATTCTGAGCTTTCCAGGACCGTCACATGTCCACATTCACCCCTAGGATGCTCTCATAGTCCTCGCTCCCAACGATACCTATATCCAAACATTGAATAGATTCACATGTTTAGTTTATTCTCATCGGTTTTATCTCTAGAACAAGAGATTAAAACATCATAGCCAAATCATATACACATGTATATTCATAAGCAAAATAGTCCAATACTTATCTGTATTGTGCGTTTCCTCGTTCGTCCATAGGATCCTACTTCGCCTTGCAACCCTTGGGATCGCCTATGGACTTGGATGTTAGGTCAGCACGTAGGCTACTTCACAACATCCTTTTATATATATAGCAGGCATAGTCAATCCAACCTACAGTTGGGTTTATCAAACCGTCCAGCAAAGCCAATATACAATTGGGTTTATCAGGCTGCTGCCAATCAAGCCAATACACTGTAACGTTTCCACAATTTTCACAACATCAAAATTGCACAATCAAGCCAACCTTCAATTGGGTTTATCAGACCGTCAAGAAATCACCTGCACTTATATCAATAATAAAACATACACTTATACCAACAATAACACATGTCAACATACACTTATATCAACAATAACCCTTACTCCGCAACCCCTCACAACAACCATTTACCTTTTACCTTTTACCTTTTACCTTTAGGGTGCAACACCCCACTGCATCTATTTAGCCTGTCAGCACAAGCAATATAAGCAAACTCATCAGTGTTATTGCTCTAAAACTATAACCATATTTCATATCATTCACTATCAAGTATTGAGACACTAGGAGTGCGTCCACTCCCTAGGGTGTAATCAATATTGAAAACCCTTTCATGATCCGACATCAGGAAAGTATGCACCCCTTTTCGATGTTAGCCATGTAGGCCCTATTCATACTCAAGCAATTGGTCATCATGCAAATAAAATCAAAACATGTTTTGAATATGGAATTTTAATAATTTGACATGCATATTATTAGCAAGGGTCACAGAACACTTATCCATTTGTCGATGCAGTATGCCTTTGTTAAGGAGGAATGGGGGCTCCTTCTATGAGTTAACAGTCCCTTGGTTTTCCATCCCAACTCCTTTTCACATTTCATGTCCACACATGTCTTACCGAAATAATTTATACCATCTCACTCATGTTGCTTACCAAACATGCAATGCAAATGAGACATTTCCAAAATGTCTAATGGCGTTTCACCCGAAACCCATTTCCAAGGGAAAACCTTCCCATGAAGTTTGGCTCTTGCAAGCCATCACACATGATCTTCCTGCAATGTGCACCCCTGGCACATTCATCAAATAGCCAAACAGTCAATTAGTATCTTATAATACAATCCAAATTGATTGTTCCATAACCAAGCAATGACATTGGTAATCAAATTCAATAGGAAATTGCAATTATGTCTACTACAGAAGTTAGTTTGCTTCTAACATAATACGAATACCCACTTGCAATGCGTCCTCCTGAAACAATCTTATGCAAACCAATATTGATTAGTAGTCGTCAGCAATTTCTTAAATACGAAATTCACAATTCAAATTTAACAACCCATTATGCATACCAACTATTTTTACAACCATGAGACTCTTCTCATAAGGTTTGGCTCTTTTACATGGTAGATTCTGGCATTGGTCAAGGTCTTACCTCTCACTGCAATGCTATAAATAATCTACCTGAAACCTGAGCTTCAATCAACCAAACACTTGGTAATTCTGGATGCATATAAACTTCTCATTGCTACAACCATTACTGAAGCATTTTCAGAATTTATAAAATTCAAATACTTCCAGCTGTTAGTCACATCAATATTACCAAAACTCATTTACTTCATGCAATCATTATCATAATAACATTTGCAAGGCATAGTCACATCATTCATGCAATTAAATGAAATGTTTAGATACTCCTTACTTCACAAGCGTATCATTTGTACCACCTTGCTCTTCCATAGAGCATTTCTGGCAGCCAATTGATCATGACTAACCTGCATTCATAACAACCTTTGAAATGGTTCTTGAATTGTCATCAATTCATCATTTCAGCCATTAGTTATTCATAATATCACATGCACCTATCTCAATGCACTCATGCAATGCATCACAACATTTGCACCTATACTTATGCAATCAGTCACTCACATCCTTCATATGCATCCATCCAATGCATAACTACAAGATTCATAAAATCTTCTTAATGCCTATCCATTCAATGCTACTTTGCATTGATTCAGGAATACTATGCATTCAACATACCATGCATGGCCTAACCATGACTACTTCATATAGGATGCATTACTATAATCAAGATCGTCAGTACTTACTTTTCCTTGGGCCACTAAGCTCAATCAATATATACAGACATGACACCTTTCTATATTCAAATATCCACATGGTATGAGGTCTCTTACCTTTACCACTCCATGGAATTTGTCATAAGCAAACTCTTACCTGCATGGGTCATACTTACACCCTTGACATGACCAATTTGGTTGGTCCTTTGCAGGAGATTGCAGAATTTGCTCACCAACTTTTTATCCTGGACTTGTTGCTTTATCCCTTTCTCCATAGGGTTGCTAGTCACATTCATCAGCATCAGCAACATATTCAGCTAGGTCCATGTTGTCGTTGGTTTTCTCACTAATGCCAACATCAATGCAATAACTAACATTAGTGGCTCATTATAAATATATAATCCGAAAAACATATCCTCATGCATTTCAAGTATTAAAACTTAGGAATGTAGTTATAATCAGCAATATAGGGTTTAAGGAAACTTCCCTTTTCAAGTCCCACATCTTTGCATGGAATTCCTCTTCCACACAACAGTTGGTTAGCCTTCATAGTCCTTGCTACCTCTGGGCATGCAATTTTCCAGATTTGTCCATTTGATAGCAGCGGCCATCATTAGCACTTTGCTGCTCCATGCTCAGATTCTGGTGACTTTCTCTTGTTCCCTACTGGATAAGCTTTCCAACACCTATCTACATGCTTCATCCTGACCTCGGGTGTGAAAACCACACCACTTCTAAAAATGAAGCTTTTCACCAAATCTCAACATTTTACACACAACTGCATTTTGGACTGGGTGCCAACTTCAGCCACCTGGAAATCCACTGAAAGATAGCTGAAAATCTCACTAGAAAACAGTCGAAATCTGCTGGAAAATCCCACTTGAAAAACTCAAAATTTCCTCTGCAGAATCGGCTCTCATGCTGACTATCAGTCCGACGTTTTGGCGATCAGCACAACTAATTTCCTCCATTGTTCATCGGCAATCGGATCTTCTAAGAACTATGCATCGGTGATCTGTTCATCTACTTTTCTCCGATGTGTCAGATCTGTAGTCATCTAGGCAGCTGCAACGGCGGATGTTCAATCCACTTACTTCATCCGACGTCGCTCATCGGCTGTCCAATAAACTAAATTTTTCCGACGTTTTCTATACTTAGAAAAAATTTCTTCTTTTTTTTGGAAATCTTTCTTCTTCGGAAATTTTTCTTCTTTCTTCTACCGTCGCATCGGCTGGTTAATCGTCTAACCTTCACTGATGTTTCGGCGATCTTTCAAAGATCTCCATCAAACTGCGGCTCCGCCTTGAACTAATTTCCATCGAAACTATCTCTTCTCTTCTGTCGTGGCATCGACAAACTCATATTCTATTCTTCTCCGATACTTGTCGCCGCATTGACTACTAAAACAGCTAAATCTTTCCGACGGATTCCATACTTAAACGAATTTTTCAACTTTTCCAAATTTTTCCTCTTTCCACTTTCTTCCGCTAATGGCATCGGAAGTCCTTTCGACTAATTGAGCCGGCATATCGGCTGTTCAAATAGCTAACGTCTTTCGATGATCTCAACACTTACTTTCTGCCGCCGCTTGATCGGCTCCATTTCCTTCTTTCTGTTGGCCAAATTGTTCCTTCCGCAACCGCAACGGCGGAACATCAAACACTATCTACCTCCGATCGATGAACTAATTCTTTGACCGGCATCGGAAGTCTTTCTCATCGGCAGGTTAGTGATTTTGGCTTCCGCAATGGCCGGTGCACGAACAACTTTCTTCTTTCGATAGCCGATGATTTCTATACTTAGAAAAATTTTCAAACTTTTTCATGGCATCGGCGGTCGGGGAACTTACCTGTCGGACGCGTAGTTGATTAGCCATCCGCAACGGTGGGTGCTTGAACAACTTTCTGCTTCTGATGGACGCCGAACACTTAGAAATTTTTCCGCGACTTTTCATCCAAGTGTTCCCGTCGGGCGTGCTTTCGCCTAACTCTTCCGCTACATCGAAAGTCTATTCCACTAAGGGTTCCAATGAACCGATTGTTCAACACTTAGACAATTTTTTTTGAATTTTCCATTCATTCATTTCTGATCTCTGCTGGGTAGAGAAGGTAATTCTACCTTCTGTCACTGCATCTTGGTGGTCCATTCAGGCCCATGCTGCAACATGAGCTCTGATACCACTCTGTCACATCCCTGACCCTTCGACCGGCGAAGAGGACACAACTGACACCACTCAGATGGGAAAAATTCCCCATGAACATGAACAAAAATCAATACTGAAATTAAAACAAGCTTAACATAATGCATAACAGGATGCATAATCCATCATACAAAGATGCAGAGTTACTTAACATTCAGCGGAAGCAACACACATACATTTCCAGCATTCAACATGTTCATCATAATTCATTTGATAGTAGATATTGCAGAGATGAAACAGTCATGAGTACTTCTCTTTTGATGAAGAACTCTCCCACAACCAGCTATGTCGCTGCAACGTTCCACCCAACCATAGGCCAGCGTGCTCATCAATCTCTCAGCAAAACTGCCACCCCCGAGCTGGGCATGATTCCTCAAGGAATAAGGGTCAATGCAGGATTACACATAGCCAAGGTTTTCCAACACACAGCCAAACCCACACCATAGGGTTCACCAGGTTGTCAAGGAGCTGGGATAGGCTAAATGCCAAGCTGTTGGCCTCAAACACCAGTCTTCTCATGCATACCCAGCCTCTAATCCCACTCACAATATTCTAAAGACCAACCACTGCATACTGCAGCAAAACAACCCATTCACAGCTCTGTGAAGAAGGTAACACAACAGGGTGACAACCCCAAATAGAAGGTGAGGCACAGCTCAGCCCACAAAACAACTCAACAACAACACCCAAATGATGTCTAACAGCCTCAGAAACCAAGAAGCAACCCAAACCAGGGTACATCAGCATCCCAAACTCACAATGAAAACCATGGTGACCTTACACAATCCCAAAATAGAGGAGAAACCAAACTCCCATCATGGACAGGGGAAAACTTAACCAACGGATGTGGAAATTAGCAGCCATCCAACATCTAAGAATCCACAGCACACAGCTCACGGTGAAAACGATGGAAACATTACACAGTCCACAAAACAGGGACATCGTTGATGGCAGAAAACGGCTCACCAAGAATCCATAGCAGCCCAAAATGTAATTGGACACCACAGCCAACAAAAACGCGGGGAAGACAACAATCCCAAAACATAATTCGTGAGCACGGCTCACAACACGGGAAAACAACTCCAACGGTCTATGCGTGAGGGAAAATTGTACCAAACCACAAAACACAGAGGAAAACATATGCACGGGCCACAAATCAGTAAGGAAACTTACACACAGTCCCTGAGCATAAAAATGGCTTCTGCACCCGGAAAACCTGAGTGACAACCACGATTTCACCTGCTCCCTGTGTGAAGAAATCCAACGCAGAATTCATGTGCGTGAGGAGAAAGACGTGACCATCCCTGCGTGAAGATGAACAGCTCCGCCTATGCGCACGGATGAATAGACCATCGCGAGGAACAAACAGACCCTGGAGGTTACCCACAGTGGAGAGAATGAACAGACAACGACGAGGATGCCTTAGCAATGGAGGGAGTGGAGTGAATGTTTTTCCTCTACCCCACATGACGTCAAGAGGAAAGGATCCGCTGGTGGAGTGGGCACGTGGGCAAGGATTGACAGTCTTGCCACACCCACCACCACTCAGCAATGACTGTCCTCAACTAACTCAACAAAATATTAAAGAGGTTGGATGAGACAAGGGAAGATGACACAAGGCTTTCCCCCCCCCCCCAAGACCAAGGTTTGACATCCCCCCCACACCCTTATCCTTTGGAATCATGCCCTTTTCATGCAACGTTGCACTGCCGTAGCTGGTTGTGGTTTTATTTTATTTGATGTGCGTGTTTACATGATGCCACATTATAATGTGCCGGATAGCACGATATACCATCGGTAACTATCCCCATTGCCGAAACATACACAACTAGATCGATGGTGGGGATTTTGCCTTTAGCTCCTCACCATGATTAATTACATTATATACATCATGCAAACGGGGTCAAAATTGGGGTGTGACATGCTATATATTTCTCAATGCCAGATGAAGAGTGCCTTTGTGGTTTTTAACAGATGGGTTTCCATGTTAAATATTGTATCAATGTGTATTTGACAAATATGTCTATGTTGAAGGAATGTATGATGTGAATAAGTATATTTTAATAGATTGACTAGAATTTGTTTATGAACGAGTTCTTAGATGCATGTGTCGCACTGTTGATAGATAGAATCTATGTAAATATTTGTATTAACTGGTGTAATCTATGTCAACGGATAAGTAGAGTAAAATATTGAATGCACAAAATTAGAGTAAGTAATACAACCACCGGCTTCTATCCAGCAAGCTAGTAAGGGTCCAAGGATGAGTAAATCTCCACACAACTGCAAAAACTTGGTTCTAGCAGTTACCCATAAGATATTTCTTGGGTGAGACTGCATCTGCGTCGCAGGTTCTACTGACTGATCCCTACTCTATCAGGTCGATATCTTGGGCTTTGTTGACAGACAACCAAGGGTATGAACTTGGGTCGAAGGAAGGAACGCCAATAGTTGTACCCCACCAGAGGAATAGGGCACTGCTTGGTCAATAGTTATGGTGTGGAGGGAAATCATCTCACTTAGAGTTAGAAATTCCTCTTGTGTTTGGGGAATCATCTCATATGCAAGAGCGATGTCTGGCCTAGGTATATGGAAACATGGCTCTCTATGCCTAGCACTGGGATGATTTTGGGGAATCCCCTTACCAGTTCCCTAGGAACCCAATATGTCAAAATAGTTGACATGTTTTCCCATCAAAAACTCTACATAAAGTTTATCAAGGAAGTACAATGGTACTTCCCTGTTGTTGTGCGGGGGATATAAAAAAACATGTACCATCTATCCTTCTAATGGTCTCCGATTGGTTCATAGACCCACCACTCAATGGAAATATTTGTTCTCCTAGTCTCTAGAATGTCATATGTCCCAAGAACACTAAATTGTGAATATATATTCTCTTTGGTAATTTTGAGCTTCTTAATCTCATTGTATCCCAATCCATCAACATATTCTTGTTGTTTTCTCTCTATATACGATGTTATGCTATACAATGCATTGTCGGATATGTCGATAGTATCTGCAATGGTCGGTAATGATGGTGAAAAGGAGCAGCGGATTTCATCCCCACCCCTCCAAGCACAACCAATATCTCTCAAATGACTAATAACTCTCGAAATCTCTGCATTATGGTCCATAGTAGCCACTTCAGTCATAAAAACAAAAAAAAATATCATTAGAAAAATATACACATGGTATAATGACATCTCTAAGCAATGAAAAATGTAAAACTATTGTACGACAAATAACAAAAACTATTTATAATTTAAATTTTAAAATTGATCTTGAACTTCATGCTAAAGAATAAATATTTAACATTTTTTCATCTTAAATTTATGTCATAAATTTGTATTAATTCCAATCATTACAAGATTCATACATTAAATGTCATATGTGCATATGTTGATTGGGAAGCTCGTCTACTTTATTTTAAGGCTTGGATTATGAAGTTTCATCAAAATTGTGAGGTTTTGACTAATTCCATTGGAGGACCAACTCCCAAATTGCGGGTAGAGGCAAGATCTAGAAGAGCCTAGAGGACATGGAAAAAGGTGCTATTGATGAATAAAATACCATTATAGGCAAGGATTTTGATAGATATGTAATTATTTGTTGTAGCATGAATTGTTTTGGACTCATAGGTCATTTAGCATATTTTTTTATATGTAATTTGGGGCATGTATGGATTCCACTTGATGTTATTTTAGTTGTATGCACTCTTTCTATATACCCATGAGAGACTTTGCATATTTGTGTAAAGTGGCTTCTAGGGTTGCAAGGTTTCCACTGGATTCTGTCATGTATGATAGTATGTGATTGGCATGTAATCAAACACATAAACTTCCCTATGTATCTTGATGCTGGTAGAGCCTATTTTTGAACTCTGTTGTCTTGACCTTAACCAAAATGTACCCTTTAGTCAAGGGAAAATATTTGTTAAGCATGTGAAGCTTCTATACCTTATTTCAAAACTTGGATTGGGAAGTTTCATCAAAACTATAAGGTGTTGATTAATTTTCTTAGACGACCAACTTTGAGGCAAGGGATTTAGCGTGTCTGTTTATGTATTTTGGGGAAGATATGAATTCTACTTGAAATTGTTTATAGTTGTATGCAACCTTACCATATACTTGACAAAATTTGCATATTTGTGAATTTTGGTTTGGATTCACAAGGATGGTTGTAAATATATATATATGCAAATAGTGAAATTGATTTGGTTTTTATGAGTAAATTGGGGTTTTGGTTTCCATTGGGCATGTAAATTTCTTTTAGGACATAGAAATTAAAAAATGTATGGTCTCAATTCATATTAGGCCATGTGAAATATTGAAAATGGGGAAACTAGCATGACAGGATTTGGTGTAAATACCTCAGAATGAAAAGATTGATACCCAAGGTGGAATTTGTTTGTCTTTATCACCCAAATCACGTTCAACCTTGTGTGTTTTGGTCGGCCTGAAGATGGTGCGGTTCGTTGTTATGGAGAAAATGACACGCACGCCATGTTTTAAGCATAAATCATATTTTACAAAACGCATGTGCGTTTTTGGAGACTATAACGCATGCATGTTTTAAATAAAAATAGTGTGTGCATGTTTTCCTTAACTATCCTAATTGGCAAGCATGTTGATAGGGTTGGGACTAGGCTTGGCAAGGTCGACATTGCTTGAGATTATTTATGTTTTATGGATCATGAATCATTGGCTCCAATCTACCATTGCATCTAAATGATCCCTCAACTTTGTGCACTCACCGCGAGGTGTAAATTGTTTACATATCAAGAAAAAAAATTACACGTTCAAAAATTTAATTCATCTTAATATAATGATTTTAATTTTTATATAAAATTTAAAATTATAATTTTTTATCATAAATTTATATACGTAACATCATCTTCTCCTTGATAAATTATAGAACATCTTACTATAATAAAAAAACAAAAACAAAATTTTGAGATAATCACAAATTTAATATTAAATAATGTTTTTGACCTATTATAAAATATTATTGAAAATTAATAATACTTTTAATCCTATTATAAAAGATCATTAAAAATATAACTTTATTTTAATGAGTGTTTAATATAATTATAATAAAATATGTGTTTAATATAATTATAATAAAATATGATTTTAATGAATGTTTTTAAGATAATTCAAATATAATATATATATATATATATATATATATATATATATATATATATATACTCCCATATCATCCATTTCTAACATAATTTTATTGAATGTTTAAGATAATTATAATAAACTAAGATTTTAATGAATGTTTTTAAGATAAATCTAATAAGACAAATATATACTCCCATACCATTGATTTCATTTAGAAATATCTAAAAGTTTTTTTTCAACTATATTTATATGTTATAAAGCTTTTATATTATTTTAGAAATTATCTTAAAATCGAATTATTTATTAATCTTCAAAACTATGCTAATAAATGTGTTTTAAAATTTGATTAATCAGATCATTAAAAACACTGTGGAAAAGATGGAATTTGACGGGTGGGTCAATTTACCCATCAAATACAGCTAAGATTTTACGGAGACCGTCAACATCTGGCTTAGAATACAGAAAACGTTTCATATTTTGATTGTTACCGGCAATTTTGACGGGTGTCAGCGATTTGAAATTCCAACCCTGGTGGAAACCTACACATTTTCCATCGTAAATATGGTAGGTCTTTATAACACTTAGTGGTAAGGTACACCTATTATGTTATTGAAAAGCTAAACCATAATTAGGGTTTTTTGTGTGTGAGAGAGAATAGTACCAATATTGGCTTCATGGATATGATCGATCTACTTTCCCACATTCTTGTCGTACGTTGATAAGAAATATTTGGTATCAATTCTTAAATAATTATTTCCTTAACTCTCTACAGATCACTCTCTAATGAGAATCAAATGTCTAAGCAATTGTTGACATGATTGATTGTTAAGAAGATTCCATAAGATTTGGACATTCATTAAGATGATTCTTAAAGGTTTTTTCAAACAGGTCACTATCATCATTATAATCTTATTAAGAAGATTCTCATAAGATTTGGACATGATTGATTGTTAAGAAGATTCCCATAAGATTTGGACATAAAGTAAGAAGATTCTTGAAGGTTCTTCAAGCATGTCAATATCGTCATTATTCTTTGAACATTCAGCTTTAGTAATCTAATGCTTTCTTTACTTTCTTGTACTTTTTATTGTGCATTTATCAATACATAGTTTCATTATCTTTGTGGATTTTCATTTCCTTACAAATCCATATCAAACCAAGGTTGAGTAATTCTTGTGCTTCCTTTACTTTCTTGTTCCCTATACTAATTATTGTGTGTTCATTTCTTAATAGATAGTTTCAGTGTGTAGACATTTAAGATTTCTATTTTAAAAATGTAGAAGGTTGTTTTTTTAATTTTTTATTAAACATAAGTAAATAGGAATTGTTGTACACATTTTAGATTTTTTTGAAGTTGTTGTGGTTTTATTTGGAGCAAAGATTTCAGGTTATGTTGAATTTTCAATGAAATTAATATTATATTGCTTATTCAAACATAAAAGTATGAAGAATTTAAGGTCCCTAACATATTATGATTTATCTTATAATTTATATGAAAAAGAGAGGAATGAGAAGTATAAATCATACATAAAGAATAACATTTTCCTCATATTAAAATTCACAAGAAATATCATTTCAATTAGTTCATGTGGATGGCGATTTTAGGTGTGTGTGTGTGTGTGTGTTATTTTGTGCCTATTAATTCCACCTTTCATAAGCAACACATTATCTTAAGCATTGATACCAACCCTAATTATATGAGGATATTATCTTAAGCAATGATAGCAACCCCAATCAATTATGGATAGATGAGGACCTTGCTAGCTAGTAGATACAAAAGAAACTCTCAAGGCTTGGTTGAGAATTTGTTTGGTACTAAGATAACCAAGATTTGTAATTCTAAAGATCTAATAATTTGAAATGATCTTATGACGTGGCCAAAATCCAACCAAATGACTTGTATCCATGGGATTACAGTACTAAGTGTGTTGGTGTTTCTACCTTCGAACCAAGTTCATACCTCTACGTGTCTATCAATAAAGCCCAAGATACCGACCCGACACATAAGGGATCAGTCAGTAGCACCTACGATGAAGATGGAGTCTCACCTGAGATATCTTTATGGGTAACTATCGAAACGAGGCTTCTGCAGTTAGGTGGGTATTTCCACTCTTCTTTCACCTTATTACAACATTCAACTGAAGTGAGGTATTATAATTCTTATCCCTTGTCCTTCCATTCAAGGTACCAATATACTTACACGTCGAAACATATCAACATAACAACCCTATTACCGATTCATTCAATAAGCAGTGCAATACATACATACATGAGATTATTCATAAACATAAGGGATGCGACAAATTCAAATCTACTTATTCACAATATGCATACATTAAACATAAACACATTCATCACATACACACATAGACAACATTTCATGTGGAAACCCATCTGGGAAAAACCACAAAGGCACTCTTCATATGGAATGAGAAATATATGAGCACCTTTTGTTTGTGCACTCAGCTTGCACTGAGCTTCCACACTATGTTCTAAGTATTCGTTACAACTTATACATACTTCTCTCATATCATGCTCAATAGTGTTGGATCTCTAAAGTTTTCCTCTCCTTCACTCTATTGTCAATCTGACTCCACATCCTCGATCAACTCTCTTCTCTACAACTATACCACTCTAAGCATAAACCACTCTACTTCTTTTTCAACTAGAATGGGAACTGGTAGGAGATCAACCCATACACAAATTGGGTTCTCCCTTTTATAAGATCTTACATGTCGTAATAAACCGACTCTAATCCGTTATCCGATAGTCTATCATTCTTATTCTCGTACATTCAGTTACAACTGACAATAGGAACTATCGACCCAAAAATACAAAATATGATTTATTACCCAATCATGCATTATTCTAACTGAATTCCTACCCATGATCACTCGAACTATCCCTTCCAAATATTATACTACTCTTCTATTGTGGTTCCTTTCATCGCAATTATTCTCGTCGCATCTCCTCTTCTGTCACAGACTCTTTCATCATTGGTTTCTCTTGCCACAACTTATCCTTTGCCGTTGGCTTCTCTTATGTCATAGCTCCTCTTATGTCGTAGCTTTATTTATCATGTGATCAGACTCTTGATATTCCCGAGCATAATTCTGGTTGAATTCTGCGTATATTTTCCTAGGGCCAACATGCCCCCAACACTCACATGTGGCTCGTTTCAAGCCACATTACTCTGCAACTTCCATAATTGTGACCTTGCATTGAAATTCTTGGAATATTTATGATGTGTTCTAAAATAGTAAGTATTGTGGAGACCAACACTTGTCGAACTTTCTCATGTACACGTTGAATGATACCTGTAACTTTCTATTCCTATTCCTGTAATTATGTGACCCTGTCAGTCCTCTTTTGTTGTTGTGTCCATAGTGTTGCGAATTGCTATTGTAATTTCTTCATCTTAGCATCCTTGGCCATTTTTTTGACTAATGGTAGCTTCTTCATCTGGCCTGTGACTTTTTCTAACTCCTCATCGTCAATCAAAGCTTCCCATGTCTAAGAAACTTACTTGAACTCCTTGGAACAAAGTGCCTCTAACTCTTCTATTCTCTTTGCAGTCTCAATTGATGCTTTTCTTCTTTCTTCGAGTACCTCTAGATGTGTACTCAGTGTCTTTTGCACTTCCAACTCCGTGACCTTTTTACGGAGATTCTCTGCAATCTCACCAAGTAGAAACACCTTGGGTTCCACAAACATCTCATGGTTAATGCCTTCCTCAGTAAAAGTGTTGCAAGCGAGTCTTAGAGACGTGTTGAGTTAGTGCGTGTTTTCCTCCCAGATCTTGGCTTTTTGTTCTGTTTATTTGACGGTTTTCTTCATCTTATTAAGAGTCTTGTGCAATTCTCTAACTTGCTTAATCAATGCACCTTCTTTGACCTTCATCTCTGCAACTGCGATATTTTGAATGGAATATACTTCGTACATTGGAAGTGCAGAGAAATCTATAGCGGCATGGCCCATGCTTTTGGCCATGGCATTTAGCTATGTTGTCCCCAAGTCGAGTGCCTCTCCCAACACTTGAGTCTTTATTGGTGGAATGGGTATCGACACATCACTAGGTCTTTCCTACTACTAGAAAACTAAGCATTTTGACTTAAACAATTATGGTCTGATCGCCACTCTTACTTATTTCACTACCTTACAAAGTGTTTGCAACAAGTATGTGATATTGCTGGTGAGATCCGTTTGCCACTCATCTATCTTCTTGAGGCTTTGATTGGCAATTTCAGCCATTGTTTATGTCAAGAATGTATAGTCATCATCGGTAAGGCCCACAATTCCAATTGTTTTGTTTCCTTTCCTCTTCTTATGACGCCTCATAGACTTCTTTGTATGCTTCCTCTTTTCCCTACTACTAGGTCTGCTGAAGTCGTTCTTGACTCCTTTTGGGTATTTTCAAGAGTTTTCTCTTGGTTTTCCTCTAGCGGGTTTTCTTCTATTCCCTCGTCCTTTTTCGTCAGTGGATCATTTTGTGGCATCTCTTCATTATTCGATAACTGGTCAGTGGATCGTTTTGTGGCACCTCTTCATCATCCGATAACTGCTCATCAAGAACATCAACTCTCCATTCTTTCGACCAATATCGAACAATAGCCTCAATTTCTTCATCTGACAGCTTATATTGTGCTGCAAGCCTGTAACATCCAATTTAGGTAACTTTTTTTTTATCACCATTAAACAAACCCCCCCCCAATATATATATATATATATATATATATA
>LPNX011156951.1:92405-186568 GCA_001517045.1 Pseudotsuga menziesii
ACACAACCCTATTACTAAACAAATGTACGGTGATTCCATCAATAAACCTTACAATTAGTCTCAATTTACCCGTAATCGCCAAACACACTCCACAATCAAATCCCAAACTGAATGTCCTCATTCCCAACGATTTTGTCTAACACTTTTAATTACGATGGTATTCAGTCGGACACATAATTCCTGTCGTTGGAAATCACAACAAAGCACTGAAATTTAAATCCAGGGAAAAAACTATCTGCTATGGAATTAGGGCATGGTAGTGGTAATAACGCTAATACATCTTCTTGATTTCCGAGTTTTTTTTATTTCCAGTATAGCAATTCTACCCTAGACTACTTGAAATCAGAGGGAGATTCTCATAGTTACGATTGAATTCTGATAAAAATGCAAAAAGATTCAGGATTTAGCCATTTTTATCCATCATCGGTTTTTACAAATCTTATGGCTCTCGTTTACGTATGCATATAACATATATTATATGAATCTATGATCATATAGTTTCCAAATCAATGGGGTTTACAACGTCTCCAAGTTGAAGCCCATATTTACTAGGTTTAACTGCTTTTCGACAGTTATCAAATCGGGTCGAGGATCTCAATAAGCAGGAAAGAAGGGAGAGGATGGTAATAAATAAAGCCACAACTTTCACTTACTTCTATCTTCCCTGCAGTTTGCTTTATATTGAAAGGCGATACCAGTCGAGCGTACCAGGTTCTTCTTGGTTTTATGTTTTTCATATTGCTTCCTGAGTTTTGTAAATATTAGAAAAACAATATCCATTTATCATATTTATGGTTCTCTTTGTGATTGTTCTATTGTAAGTAGAAAACCCTCACACCACACCAGTCCTGTATATATTTTCTTTATTGGAAACTAAACATGTGGCTTCTCTTGAAGAAGAATTGAAACCCCAGTCAATTCTTTCAGTGATTCTTTTATATGCATTTGTGTTGAATGAAAGGGAAACTGAGCAGAAACATTAACCCTTTATTTATATTAATTTTTGTGTGAAAAGGAGTCCTTACAAATTCTTAGAGCCGAGAGACTCTGATTCAACTACCTTGATTTAACCTTGAGCACGTCACACTCTCCTTTTAGAGAAATAAACTGTAGAATTAAAAAAAACTTTTGATATTCCAGAAATCTTATAATCGTGGGTTATGCTTTGTGTGAATGAAAATACCCTTCCTCTAAGAGAGTTCTGACTCTAGTTTAAGCTATGTTTGGACATAACTGCTATGAAATGAAGAAGGAAGTGAACTTCCTTTTGAGAGGGTTGACTCAAAAAACTATTTTTTGTGTTGGGAAATCTGATGTATTGGTCCTAAAGGAAAACGATCTACATAGGGATCAATTTTACAAACTGTATTTTTACCATTCAAAATCAGAGGTTAAGTTTTGATGGTAGAATTTGAAACCAATTCTATATTGGAATTCACAACTCTGCTCTCTCAATAAGATCGTGGGTATTGTTTTTTCTATGTCTCCTATCAATATGGAGTACAATTTGGAGTAAGTCTTTATTTATTGCTTTGAATAAATTCAATGTCGTATTATAGTTTAATAATACTTAAAATCATTGATGTAGTTTAAATATTTCAAGGTTTATATTATAGACTTTTAAGTAATTATGAATAAAATTGTATTATGAAAAAAAAAATTCCTCAGTTACGAACCAAATTCTACTAATGAATAGAAAGGTAGAGCTCTATGTTTTTTTTTATTCAGAACCAATTTTTTTTTGTCAAAGTCACTTTAAAAGTAAAATTTAATATTAAGAGTCTAATTAGATGGTTAATGGATAATACTATAGCTAAGGAATAAGTCTAAATATATTCTAGTGAATAAGTGATAGAAACTTTATAAGTTTTTAATTGTAATCTTATGTAATGTAACCTAATGTTCACTTGATTAGTTTAAGTGAGAATATTTTGATTTATTTTAATATGTCAATGCCTATGTCTTAGAAGAAGCCCTTATGTTAAGGCTAAAGAGTAATATGAAAACGTTCTTGTAAACTAGTTCTTGGGAAAGAGGAAACTAAATAGCAGCAGTTGTACTGTGAAATTGTAACCTTCTTTACTGATTATAATTAAGAAAAAGATTAATAATGTGGATGTAGCCCCAAGGTTGTGGTGAACAAGGTATATTGGTGTCTCTCTTGCATTTATATCTTATACTTTTTTTTTCTACAAAATGGCCTATGTACACTTTGCAAGTCTTGTCTTTTTAAGAAGATACTCTTCACTTTAAATTATACCCAATGATTTGCACATATTGTCTATACATATATGATAAAACTCTATATACAAAACGTATAGTTATCATTACTAGTTGATAATTACTAGGTCTTACTCATTGTAAAGAATGATAATAATATGATGCTACATTGATTATGTAATATTAAGGTCCTAATGTATTAAAAGGACTTAATAAGTTAGATGAGGAAATGTATTGTAGAGTCTTCAAAAGGATTGTTATAGGTGAAAATATGTGGAAGCTTGTAATGATTATTATGTCAGGTGGACAATGAACCTAATATATGTTTAATTTTTTCTACCTCGTATCTCTAAAAGTTGTTTAAGGATTTTGGGTTTGTTAAAGGTTATCAAAGCAGGTTCCCAAAAATCAGACCTAATGGACTCATTTACATATAGGTATGTTGTGAACCTTGTGATTTGAATACGAGATTTTATGATTACTTATTGGAATGCAAGCTATAGAAAGAAATTTTTTAAAGTACATGAACTAGTTCATTTAGAATTATGTGCTTGAATGCATGAAGCTAGTTGCATAACTGAAATGCAAATATACATGCATGAAGAGTGAAGTTTTGTTGGAATTTTGACAAGGTGATATGAGTTAGATACATTATAGTGGAAATTATATATATATATATATATATATATATATATATATATATATATATATAGCATTAAGGTTTGTTACAGTAAGATTCCTTACACATATAAGTTTATTTATGTGATAAGCCTTGATGCTAGAAGCTAATAATATTTAGAAGATAAGATCTTGGGTTAAGGTTGTAAATTGATGGAATAAACTTGTGACAATTTAAATTGTGTGAAGAGTTACTCTTAAATATTTTAAACGATAAGTTCAATTACATGATATGACTTTATGCCAATGTTTAAAGAAGATTATGTTAAGGTTAAAAACAATGTAGATGATAAAGTTTAGATAAGTAAATATAACATTAAGGTTTGTTACAGTAAGATTCCTTACACATATAAGTTTATTTAGGTGATAAGCCTTGATGCTAGAAGCTAATAATATTTAGAAGATAAGATCTTGGGTTAAGGTTGTAAATTGATGGAATAAACTTGTGACAATTTAAATTGTGTGAAGAGTTACTCTTAAATATTTTAAACGATAAGTTCAATTACATGATATGACTTTATGCCAATGTTTAAAGAAGATTATGTTAAGGTTAAAAACAATGTAGATGATAAAGTTTAGATAAGTAAATATAACATTAAGGTTTGTTACAGTAAGATTCCTTACACATATAAGTTTATTTAGGTGATAAGCCTTGATGCTAGAAGCTAATAATATTTAGAAGATAAGATCTTGGGTTAAGGTTGTAAATTGATGGAATAAACTTGTGACAATTTAAATTGTGTGAAGAGTTACTCTTAAATATTTTAAACGATAAGTTCAATTACATGATATGACTTTATGCCAATGTTTAAAGAAGATTATTTTAAGGTTAAAAACAATGTAGATGATAAAGTTTGGATAAGTAAATATAACATGTTATCCATGGGGATTATAAATATAAGGGACCTAAATCATCCTATGACATTATTATTACAATTATTTGATATGTTTGTTTATGTGTAAAGATAAAGAACACAATCCATGACACAATCTAAGAGAATTAAGACTTTATCCATGACCTAATATATCATGTAGACATCATATCTAATGTACTTAGTTTGTTTGGTTAAAAGGTTACTAGAAAAAAAAAGTACAAATGTATGTTAGCAACGTTCCACCATGTCATGAGTATAATGGTATGTTACATTGCAAGTATAAGTATAATTCATTAAAATTATGTTAGAGAGATTGAATGCATGGTATCAATAAAACGAGTTAAGGATGCTCAGGAGGAAACATTGTGAAGTAAAGTTAGATGTAACATCAAAATATTATAGGAAATAAGGAATGCATTTTTCTTAAAGTGCACGTCCATTAAAGGTATGGGCAAGTGTAGTTACCACTAATTTGTCATAAAATTAATGCATTGAGGTTATGCAAAAGACTAGTTTGTTGTATCAAGATATTATGGACATCATAAATACTAATTGGTTATTATATTTTATTGTTTTCTTTATGAGATTATGATGAAAATAATTTTGGCAATAAATTGTGAGTAAAGTATGCAAGTACTTAAGGCTACAAGAAACACCTCCAGTAGGAAATCAGTGAGATAATTGAAAGAAAAAGGTGAATTTTTCAATAGAAACAAGTAACATATAGAATGAGTATGACTCATTTATTATTATGAAAGGTTAGTAATATATTGTTGTCTAATAAATAAATAAATTTATGGAAAAACATAATCTAGATAACTTAACATGTTGGGAATATACTTTGTTAGATGTTTTGAAAATTTCTATTCAAAAATTTGAGTCTGGTAACCATAGCATTCTTGAGAATGATCACTTATGTATATGGAATATCTGTAATAAGGAAATTATTTCATAGAATTTTGAATAACTTGTACATGCATAAGTATCAAGTTATGTAATACGATAATGTGTTGTTAAACATATTGGATGTGTAATATTGTTACCTAACTCCTGGAAGTTTTAGATAAATATCCCATAGGTTCTTGAACATTGAGTATGTTCAGTGATGATTATGAAATTACATGTATTTAATGTTTCTTTTGGAAAAGATATTAAACATATGTCATTATGATTGATTGTGCGCTCGTAGTAACAATGAGACCATAACTAAAGAACTAAACATGAATATATGGAAACCTACAATAAAAAAAAATAAACCTAGTATAACTAAAGTCTAATGAGATAAAGAGTTACGAAACTTTTGAGTTGCCCACAAGGAATCCCTGGGTTATAAGGCTCTTAAAATATCAAGAAACTTCTTCTACACTAATAAGACAAAATATGTATAATTAATCCAGTAATAAAGAGGAAGAAGGAAATTGGATATTTAAACTACGTGATTAAGCAAGAGAACTTAGTTTGGTGTTTAGCATGTTGGCTTTGGAGCACCTAAATTGTTTAGTTTTTGAAATTTTTGATAAATTAGTACATAGCTACCAGTGAGAACCCCTGTGAGGTGTTAGGATTTGTTAAGCGCTCTATGATATTAAAGTCATCGGAAAAGAGATATTAGTGAGCACCCACTGGAGGTGTTAGGCTCACACCTAGGTGAGGTATTAGGTTCTACACTGATATATTTTCTGATGTTAATATTTCAGGCTCGGAGTTTTGTCAACATGCATGCCTTGAGAACTTCCAGGCTCTTTGTAGAATATACACCCAACAGCTCTAAAAAGTCAATCAAGGGTATCATCCTTGTATTAGATATATAATATGTAGAGGTTTAGTTGGTTGTTCCATAAGGATATGATCCTCAGGTATATATATGTATGTGTGTGAGTTTTAGTAATTTATGCACCATGAATGATGAAACATTAGCCTACAAAGTTATATAGAAGGTGAATCTTCATGTGACAAATGTGATAAAAGGGTTGTGTTATAGTAATTTATTTCAAATGTTTGAGAATATTTTGATTATGAATATGTTATAATAATGTGATATCAATAACTTATGCTTGAAAAGTTATGTGCGAGGAAATGAAAATGCATGAATAATTTGGTTTTAATTATGGAAGCCATTGCTCTTTATGTTTTCCTAATTTTTAAATGAAATATATATGTGCATATGTTTTGTGATCATTGTGGAAATATTTTGTATTGTTAACGAAAACCACTAGTTATGATAGACAAGGTGCATTACACACACTTTTGAACAAATTCCAAAGCAAACAATGATAGATGAAGCTTGATATTTGCAAGAGAGAATGTATGCAGAAGATAAAAGCTTTGGAAAAAACTAAAAGCTTTGAAAAAAACTAACTCCCAAAAATGTGTACCATTAAGAAGAAGAAGATGTATCATCCCTTCTACTTAACTATTTTTTTATCACCATTTAACACACACACATATATATATATATATATATAATAATTCTTCCCATATTGAGGAAGTGCTTTATAAATCTTATAAAAAAGAAAAAATACATATTAGGTAATAAATATTATTACATAACCCTATAGGTAAACAAATGTACGGTGATTGATATATCACTCCATCAATAAAACTGATACAATTAGTCTCAATTTACCTCTAACCGCCAATCACACACCACAATCAAATCTCAAACTGAATGTCCTCATTCTCGGTGATTTTTTCTAACTCTGTTAATTACCATGTTATTCGTCCAGGCACATAATTCCTATCGTTTGCAAATTATGAAAAAGCACTAAAAACAAATCCAGGGAGAAAACTATCCGCTAGGGCATTAGGGCATGGAAATGGTATTCAATTGTTCGTCTATAAATGCTAATAAATCTTCTTGATTGCCGAGTGTTTTTATTTCCAGTTTAGCCACAAGACTAATCGAAATTGGGAGGAGTTTCACGTAGTTACGGTTGAATTCCGATAAAACAGAAAAAATATTTTGGATTCTAAGAAGTATTATGCGGCTATTTTCTCCAGAACTACAATCCCATTTTTTATCCATCATGGGTTTCAAATCTTCTGGCTCTCTGGCTCTCATTTACATATCATGCCTATAACAGATACTCCACCTATGAATCTGTGATCATGTAGTTGCCAAAGCAATGGGGTTCTTCAACTTAGACGTTTTCCTTACAACATCTCCAAGTTGAATCCCGTCTTTACCACGTGTAAATTCTTTTCGGCAGTTATCAAATCAGGTGGAGGATCTCAATGAGAAATCAGGTGGAGGATCTCAATGAGGAGGAGAGAATGGAGAGGATGGTCATAAACAATGCAACAACTTTCACTTACTTGTATCGCATATCGCTTATGGAGCCTGAGCTTATCTCGATTGCAAATTCATTGTATCCAATGGGCAAGGAGCAGAGTTAACAGTTGACTTTGCTCTTTGCCAGTTGGATGCAAGGAATCTGCAATCTAGATAAGGATGGCCGCTTATGGACAATATAGTCTAGCTATGTTTTATATTACCTACGGATAAGAAGTTTCTATCTTCTTTGCACAGTTCACTTTACTCATTACCCGTTGGATGCAAGAAATCTGCAATCAAGATAAAGATGACCCCTTATGGACAATATAGTCTAGCTATGTTTTATATTGCTTACCGATAAGGAGCTTCTATCTTCTCTGCATTTTTCTTCGTATTGAAAGGCGATACAATTAGCTATGTTTTATATTGCTTACCGATAAGGAGCTTCTATCTTCTCTGCATTTTTCTTCGTATTGAAAGGCGATACAATTCAAGAGTACCAAGTTCTTCTTGGTTATATTTTTTTCATATTGCTTTCTATGAATATTTTGAGTTGTCTAAATATTAGATAAACTAGAGATGTGGCTTCTCTTGAAGAAGAAGTTAAACCCCAGTCAATTGTTTCAATGATTCTTTTATATGGATCTGCGTTGGATGAATTGGAAACTTAGCATACCCATTAACTCTTTCTTTATATTAATTTTTATGTGAGAGGATTCCTTACAAATGCTTAGAGAGACTCTAGTTCAACCACCTTGATTTAACCGTGAGCACGTCACACTCTCTTTTTGGAGAAATCAACTTTAGAATTAAAAAAAAAATTGATATTTCAGAATCTTATATTCCCGGGTTATGTTTTGTGTGAATGAAAAGACCCTTCCTCTAAGTGAGTGTCGACTCTAGTTTAAGCTACGTTTCGATATAACTGCTCTGAAATGAAGAAGGAAGCAACCTCCCTTTTGAGAGGGTTGACTCCAAAACCTATTTTTTGTGTTGGGAAATCCGATGTATTGGTCTTAAAGGAAAATGATGTACATAGCGATAAATTGTACAAAGTGTATTTTTACCATTAGAAATCATAGGTTAAGTTTTAATGGTAGAATTTGAAACCAACTCTATTTTGGAATTCAGAACTCTACCCTCTCGATAGTGAACGGTTTTTTCTGAGTCTCCTAGCAATATGAAGTATTTATTTATTTCTTTGAATAAATTCAACGTCGTATTATAGTTTAATATGACTTAAAATACGTAACTTAGTTTAACTATTTCAAGGTCTATTTATAGATTTTTAATTTAACTATTTCAAAACCTTCAAAATTTATTGACTTTCTTCAATCCAATCCTTATTCTTTGGAGTTTTACTATCACCAAAAATGTGGTCAGTAAAAGTGGATGCATCATAACCATAAAGTGCTTTAAAACTAATATGTCAATGGACATATGGAAAGTAGTATTGGAACAAAATTCGCCCAAATGCAACCATTTTATCCATGCTTTTTGCTACCCACAAACATAGTTCCCAAGTATACTTCCAATCATTGATTCACCCTCTTTGTTTGGACATAAGTTTGGGGATGATATCTTATGCTAGGTGTCAATTTTTCCCCACCATTTTGAATATTTCTTGCCAAAATGCACTAAAAAATCTGTTATCTCTATCATTGACAATGTTCTTAGGAAGCCCATGCAATTTGAAAACTTAGTTTAAAAATAGTTTAGCCACTTGTGCAGTAGTGAAAGTGGTAGTAACAACAAAGAAATGAGCAAATTTAGGGAGTCTATCCACCACCACAAATATGCTATCCTTACTAAATACTTTGGGAAAACCAGTGATGAAGTCCATGGAAACACTCTCCCATTTTTGTGTTGGAATTGGAAAGGGATGTAAGAGACCAATTGGATGAGTGTGCTCCGCTTTATTGTTCTCACATGTGGGGAATTCATTAACACACTTCAGAACATCATCCTTCAACCCTTTTCGTGCAAATATTTCCCTCAATATTCGTTATGCTTTAAAGATACTGGGGTGGCCTGCTAGAGGAGAATCATGAGCTTTTTTTCAATCCCCCCCCCCCTTCAAAATTGAATTAGGGAACAAATAGATTCTACCTTTGTTTTATATGATTCCTTCCAACACCTTATACCTATAATCATGGTTAGTCTCATCAAAAAGTTCACAAGAAAGTTATCTTTGGCATACTCTACTTCTAATGCGGCTTTCCAATTTTTTGCTACATCCATTAGAGAAATAGAAGGTATTCTAGATAAGGCATCAGCTACCACATTATTTTTCCACTTCACATATTCAATATAAAATTCAAATTCTTGAATCTTACTCACTCACTTTTTATGCCTTTCATTTAAATCATTTGGAGTGAGGAAGTACCTTAAGCTGTTATGGTTAGTTTTGGCTACAATTTTGTTTCCCACCATGTATTGTCTAAGCTTGATCAAAGCATGGATGATGTCCAGAATTTATTTATAATATATGGAGTAAAACCTCTCATGTGTCTATATATTACTACTCTCAAAATCTATTGGGTGTTGTCCTTGTTTTAGGACTGCCCCAATTCCTTCTCTTGATGCATCACATTCTAAGACAAATGGTTTACAAAAATAAGGCAAGGCTAGAATAAGACAATTGTTTATTATCTCCTTCATTATTTGGAAATCTTCTACAGCCTCGTCATGCCATTTCAAAGAATCTTTATTTTTGAAATCAATGAGAGGTGAAGTGAGTTGGGAGAACCCCTTCACAAACTTCCTATAGTAGGTGCAAATTCCAATGAATCCCCTTAGTTTAGTGAGACTTTTGGGGCGAGGACATTCAAAAATGGCTTTTGTTTTCTCTATATCCACCTTCACACCATCTTGACCATTATACAAGAGATCTTTCAAACCAAATTCACAGTTTTATATCTTAGGAAACAAAGATTGATCATGTAGAATTCTTAATACCTCTTCTAGATGATGCAAGTGTTCCTTCCAAGTTTGATTGTAAATAAGAATGTCATCAAAGAAAACAACTACAAACTTACAAAATTGCTTGTGGAATATGTTGTTCATGCATGATTTGAATGTGGCTGGTGCATTTTTCGAGCCATATGGAAAGGAAACAAAGTCAAAGTGTCCATAGGATAATCTGAAAGTAGTCTTTGGTATGCCTTCTTCTCTCATTCAAATTTGATGATAAATAGATGTAAGGTCAATATTTGAGAAGAACTTGTCACCATGGAGCTCATACATGAGATCATCAACCCTTGGGATGGGGTATCTATTATTTATTGTCTTCTTGTTTAATGCTTTGAAATCAATGCACATTCTCAAGGTTCCATCTTTCTTTTTTACCATTACAACTGAAGAAGAAAATGGGATAGAAATAGGCCTTATGAGACCCAACTCCAAGAGTTTTTTAATGTCCTCTTCAATCTCATCTCGAATCCTTTTGGGATGCCTATAGGAATGAATTTTGATAGGTTTTGTTCCTATCTCTAACTCAATGATATGCTCAACACCTCTATTTGGTGGTCTTCTTGGGGGAAGGTCTCCAAAAACCTTCTCATACTTACTCAATAGTTGTTCTATCTCCTTAGGATGCTTGGCAATGTTCAAGTGAGGTTTAGGATATGTAATTAAACATTCAACAGCCCATTCTATATCTCCATGTCTCAAGATAGTCCTGATGTTGTGAGAGGACACCACTTGATTTGGGTAAGTGTGCATTACCCTCAACAAGATGGGTTTCCCTTTTGAATTTTTGAACTTTATTTCAAGGAATTGATAATTCACTATATTTGCTCCTAAAGAATACATCCACTGTACTCCCAAAACCACATTTGTATCATGCACATTCACTACATAAAAATTGTCAGTGATAATATGATTTCCTAGAGTAACTTGAAGCTTTGGAATCCATTTAGTGTAGTCCATAGAATTATTACATGGAATGATGACTGTCAAACCATAAAAAGTTTTAGCTTGTAAATTTCTCCTCTCCACTAAGGATTCATCTATGAAGTTATGATTGGATCCACCATCCACTATAACCATGGCCTTTTGGCCCACGGGGGATTCACTTGTTGACCAATATCCTATCACGTTAGTTCATATTGTGGGTTTTAAAATTATTAAAAATTGAGCCAATATATTGCAGGTATTGGGGGGGATGAGGGGTTTAAGGTGGGGGTGGTTAGGGTGGTTTATAAGGATTGAGGTATAAAAAGGGGTGGGGAGTAGGTTTTAAGTATTGGGAGGGGGTTTCAACAAAAAGAGTTTGGGTTAATATCTTTGGAAATTAAGGGTATTCTTTAATATCCCATGATCACACGTGCTATGTGATATGTTCACTAAGTAAAGCCCCTGTGTTTTGGCCTTGTATGCTTCCCTTGAATGTTAAGGTGTATAATCTAGGTACACCCTAAAGTGCTGCAATTTTTCTTGTATTAGGAGTAGGTTGTTCTTCTTCTATTGTTTGATACCCTTCTTCTTGGGATTCAATTTGTGCTTCTTCCTCCTCCTCTTCATCATCTTCAGAAAAAACTTCAATGTAGTGTGCCTTCCCCTTGGCAAATCTATGTCCTAGGACCCAAGGTTGTTGACATGTAAAATATAACTTCTTTCTTCTAAGCTCTTATTTTCTTGGTCCTCCTTTATTTTCTTTGGTAGAGGAGTCATTTTGCCATGGTTTCTTACCTTCCTTGAACTTGGAAGGGAAATTTGGCTTAGGAGGGTGTTTGGTTCTTGGAAACACATTCTGCAAATCCCTTGTCAAATTCATGGCATCCTTCAATGTGGTTGGCTTGTGGGATTCACTAGCCCTCTCAAAGTTTTTTTCAATCCTTCAGTAAATAATAAAGTCAACCAAGCCATAGATACATCAGAAACCATTACTGAAATATTTTCAAATTCTAACATATATGCTTCAGGAGTTCCTACTTGTTTCAAATGCCCTAGTTCTTTGAAAGGAATTTCATGGTATTTCCTCTCAAATATCTCCATCAAAGCATTGGAGAAACCCTCATAAAATAAAATCTGATCATGTCCCAAGGTTCTAATACCATGGAACCACCAATCACTATCTTCCTCTTAAATATGCAGAATGGTCATTTTCAATGCATCTTCTTCAACCATAGGATTTAATTGGAAATATACACTTAATTTTTGCAACCAAGCACTAGGAGACATTTGTGAGGAACCATTAAAGGAAGGAATGGTTAATTTTCCCATGGTGTATTTTAATTCATGGTTAATATGGGATTCCCTATTCCCATTTCCTCCTTGCTTAAACTAAAGAGAAGTTGTTATGAAATGATCAAAAGGTAGGCCTTTCCTACATTCATCACTTAATTGTTGCCAATCATTTGATGCTTCTATAACATCATAGGTGGTGTAAGGGCCTTCCTTGGACTCTAAAAACTTAGGTATTGTAGGTACATTATTATTTTTGAACTAATGAGTTCCAGTCTTCGAAAAAATGGTTTCTCCATTGGTCTTCCCCTCATCATGGGGTGTACTACTACTACTCCTGGGTGTTGACTTGATCCCAAGTTAGCTAGCCAACAATTTGAATACTTGCATAAAATGTTTGGTCATGCCTTCAAGAGCTGATTTAATGAATTTATTAAGGTCCTCATTGTTTTCTTTGTCATCCATATCTCTTAGTTCTAGTTTTTCCTTAATCTTCTTGTAAAAAGAACTAACCTCTCCACTTACTTCCTTTTCATTGTTAAGGTTTCCAGTATTAGTTTCTAAGGGAGGGGGTTTAGAATCAGAAAACATGAATAAATATCTCTATCACATGCCAATATCATGCTTTGATACCACTTGTAATGTCCAAATTCGAGAATCCCAACAAAGGTAGAATTTTTGAAAATTTGTCTTGACTAGTTTTGACTCAAGGGGATTCGAATGGATCAAGAGGATCTTGAATTTGGTAGGGACTGGTGTTGGGAGTGTTGGACCCAGAATCACACCCAAGGTTATGGGCAGGCAGACCCTGAGGTACTATCATAACCACTTTAGGAAAGGGAGTTGGCTATTCCAATTTCACAGAGGGATCTCTCATAGGTGTATAGTAAGGCGAGACATAATGTCACAAAATGAGTATCGAATATTGGTGGCTGGAAACAAAATGAAGGTATATCGGTCTATGGATTCAAAAGTATCAAGGAAACATAGTAGTTTCCATAGGAAAATGATTACAAAAGCGAGATAATTCTTCAATCATGGTCATTGTGTTTAGGGTATGGTGAAGAAAGCAGAACGATGATAGCCTGCAAACATGGAGCACCATTGAGATTAATTCTGTGCCATTTTTGGAAGAAATAATTTGGTGGATATTGAAGACAATGGCAGGATCATATGAGTATGAATTCTTGACCATTATACACTGCATCTACGACATGAATAATACATAATGTAAAGAAGCACTGGAAATAACATGCACATGAGAAAAAAAATGTACAGACTATGATTTGGAAACACACAAGAATTCTTGTAATACATATGACTGGCACTTGACTCTATATATTAATTCCAAAATATCATAAACATGATAGAATTTTCAGATTCAATACCAACCAACCCTTTTTCCCTTTGCGAGAGTCTTCTTATAGTGCTTCAGGCCCCCGAGATCAATCCCGAAATGGGGCGAGAAGCACGTTACAAATCGTGATCAAAATGATAAATAACTAGAATGTGGCATCTCCACCATGATTTACATGCATCAAAAAAACATTATGGAGAAAATACGCATGCTTGTTCTAAGTGGCAGTGGGATGCTTTTGGTTCTGAGCTCGCCGGCTTTGAAAACGACATCTCAAGACATTTTTGTGTGGTTCATTACTGACTGGGCTCAAACCATTTACCTGTCTATCAAGTCTGCAACGTGTCTTCTACATTTCAATTTGTATTAATTCAGTGCTCAAAGGCACTTTTCTGCATGAGCTCAAGGTTCACAAGGAAGTTTGTGTCCCTTCCATGCTCAGCCTTCCTTACAGCTACCCCATCTCCTGGTAACATTGTTATACAAGGGGGCTTAAAGAAGGGCTGCATTGCTTCTAGAAGTAACAAGCCTTTGAAGTGGCTTGTCATTCTTGTACTATTTACCTCCCATGAGGAGGGTTCTCCTGCAGGAAATATGGCGAGGTGTGTTTTTGACCTCCTCACCACCTCAGAAAAAGTTGGCAACTAGAATTCACAAAGGCGTCGATGAAAAATGTTTACCCCCACCCCTTGAGTACGAGCATTCACTCCTATGGGTAGCCCTTAAAAATGGCCATCATCATACCAAGGCTTTGGAGGCAGTGACCATGTATGGGGGTTTTTGGGGAACATCCATGGGACATGAAAACCCAGGTACAATTCCCATAGTGGTACGGCCCTCTATAAAGACAGTAATACCTTCACCAACCTCAGCAAGTCCATCTAATACGATGAACCTCCTTTTCACAACCTTGTTGATGCCAGAAGGATCCTCTAATACAATGAACATCTCTTCCAAGATGGTTGATGCATCCTAGGTGAAATTATCATGGGAGCGTGGGAACGCGGAGCTACGCTTTCCAACCAACAACACACCCTGATGGACAAGCTTTTCATACCAGACGGCCATCACAGATCTCCTCTACAACTCTCAAAACTTTCAGCAAACTCGCACTCTAAGTTTCTCTTCCACACTCACTTAATCTTTGTTTTTTGGTGGATCCGAAGTGTATCGTTTATATAGAACTGTAGAACTTGACACAATGATGACCCGTCAACATCCTTGCACACTTCGTCATTAATTATCATGATGACAGCATGAGTGAACATGTGATCCTGGTATCCCTTCTTCCTACTCGATATCTAGTCATTCCTCCTTCTCTGTTGCGGCATTCCACTATTGGCTGCGAAAAATACCTTTGGCGTTATCCCACATTGTAGACCATCTGGCTCAAGGCACATGGACTTCACATTCTTTACCTTTTCGTTCGTGCTGATGACTATATTAGAACAGTTCCCCTTCATCGCATATTTTTTCTTCATGTAAGAGCCCTACCTACCTTCTGCAAATCGACCTTTTGGGAGATTGTCCAGATTTTGTCACGCTTGATGTTGTGATCTTTAGGTTTAGGAGGATTGTATATGTCGTGGGTCCAAATATTCCATAGCAAGCGTGCTTTGATGGTGTCGGGGCATCTGATTTCCCATCTCTTCGGCCCTTCCCACATCTACCTCGAGCTTTCGTACTGACATGGTCTTTTAGGAATAAGCAGACTGTACACAGAGTCATACATTTCACCTCTACATTCCCTTGTATGCTACAATTAATGATTGCCATTATTTTGGACCCTTAGATCCAAAGATCCTTTTGATCTCGACCACACACGTGTACTGAAGTACCAACTTTTGCGAATCTACATGACAATTTTCGTCGTGCATGTCATCAACGAAGAAAATGTCCACCCTATATTTTCTTTCGGTGATATCTACACTGTCAAATGTCACTAATTTTTAACTCATTTCACTGATCGATAGGCCAAAAATTCTGCTAGCTTTTCAATATGGATAAATCAGCCTCATCCATAGATCTACCCTCTGTCAATTGTGGTCATCGAAACTTGCGGTTTCTTTAACTCCATTTCGCGAGGATGGAGAGTTGATTTTGATCGTGCTTATGGATTTAGCGAAAAACCTTTCGACCGTTGATCTAGATCGTCTTTTGATTGTCACTGTAGACACACTACCTCCTTTAACAAATTTCTTGGCCACCCTACGGGAAGAACTCTTATGTGTTTTTGGGTTGTGGTCGCTCTCTCCTACCTCACCACCATCTCCCGCTGTGTGAAAAACAGTGATAACAAGGAGTATTAGGAATCTTAAATTGTCTCTCTTGTATTTTTATGACATGTCATATGCATTTGAAACTCGATTTTGGCATGATGGAAAAAAGGGAAAAGGTAATAGCAATTTATGATGCAATTCCCCCTAGGGTGTGGGAAGAAATGGCTCTCCAACTCCTAAGTAAACCTCCAAAATTTAAGAACCGAGTATGGGGAATGAAATTATACTTCATTTAATTTCATTTGGTGTGGTTAATAGTTCTACAATAGAGGATTAAAGCCTCATATTCGAATGCATAATTTAAGTGGTATTTTCTTAAGGGAAATGACACATAAAAGATCAACTTCGACTCATAAATGGTGCTTATAATGGTTCCGAAAAGAGAAATATGAATATATACCATCAAAATCATTTAAATATCTCAATAACATCATATAATATTAACCCAAGTCGCAATACACATTAGACATAAAATCTCCATTGAAAGGGAAAATCATCACATGGAAACTAGTCACAAGAAAGCTTGGAAATGTGGACATTTGCAAATGTATTTCTTATGATTTAGACTTAAATAGGATATTAGAGACATATTACAAAGCCATGAATCATTCACCCATTCTTTGGCATCAACTGAACTCAATGGGGTGCAACAACCATTCACAAAAGTGGGCCTTCATAGAAAAACATGGAAATATGGAAGTGGAAATTGAGAGAATGGGGGAGAGATGGGTCACAAATAGAAGCATCCTCCTATGTGAAAAAAAAATCCATGAAGCTCCAAATTAGAGGTATGAATGGCCTCTCCCATGGTCAAAATATATTATAATCTCGCTCTCTCAAAATTGGCTCACTAGCAGGGTAAGTGTGCACTCGCCGTGCAAAGGACAAGCTAATGCTCTCCAAATGCGAAAGGAAAATTCAAAAATGATAAAAATAAATTTCCATTCCTCATGACATATTTTTATAACCCTCCTCAGGTTCTCCAAGTTTTAATTCATTCCCATAGGCTTCCTCCACCTCATCCTTGATGTTTAGTAACCTCCATACCACTTGGTCTTCTCCTCACCACTTCATCTTCCACCATATTCAAATGGTTTCCACCTAGTCCCAAGTGCACCCTCTTGGAGGCTATTTTTAGCCCTAACATGTCAGGTTTTCATAGGTATGCAATCAGGCCTGTAATCAAGTTTGACATTTCATATAATATTCCATCATTGTTGTCATAAAGCGCAAGGAATCTAGCTCCACATGGCACCTAGTTTATTCCTAGACTCTTCCTCTTCTATGGGGAGTTACTCCTGCGCACCCATTATAATCCTTGGGATCATGATATTTCATTTGATGACTCTTCACCCTCTAATAACAGTCCATCACTCATAATTTTGAATTTTGGGCTAAGTCATGACATGTGTAAGGAAGCATCTAGCCACCCAAGGCCCCCATGGACCTCCAAATGTCCTTATGAAGCAATGGCACTTTATTTTCTCCATATTTATTATTTGTATGACCCAAATTAATGTGTAAATTATAAAATAAGGTTCTCTTTGTTCCCATTACTCCCTTATTGCAATATTTAATGCCTCCTCCCCCAACCTATAGAACTAGTAGGTGGGTGAACATTGTCATCTAGTAGACCTATTGGAATGGGGACATGACATCAAGAAGTGATAGAAACCTTATAATTTTAAGTTGTAATATTATGTAATATTCACTTGATTAGTTTAAGTGGGAATATTTAATTTATTTTAATATGACAATGCCTATGTCTTAGAATAAGGCCTTATTTTAAGGCTAAAGAGTAATATGAAAACATTCTATGTAAAAGAGTTCTTGGGAAAGAGGAAAGTAAATAGCAACGGTTGTGCTGAAAAACTATAACTTTATTTACTGATTATAATTAATAAAAAGATTAACAATTCTTGGTGGATGTATCCCCAAGTTTGGGGTGAACTACGTATATTGGTGTCTCTCTTCCATTTATATCTTATGCATTTTTATTTCTACAAAATGCCCTATGTTGATACTTTGCAAGTTTTGTCCTTTTAACAGAATAATCTTCCCTTTAAATTATACCCAATGATTTGGACATATTGACTATATATATATGATAAAACTATGTACACAAGAACAAACAGTTATCATTAATGGTTGATAATTACTAGGTTTTACTCTGTAAAAAATAATAATAATATGATGGTACATTGATTATGTAATATTAATTTCCTAATGTGTTAAAAGGACTTACTAAATTAGATATTGAAAGGTATTATAGAGTCATCCGGAGGCTTCTTATACGTGAAAATATGTGAAAGCTTGCAATGATTATTATGTCATCTCGAAAATGAATCTAATATATTTTAATTGTAGAAAGATCTTTAATTTTTCTTTTAACCCCTCTCTCTAAAAGTTGCTTAAGGATTTTTGGTTTGTTACAAAATGTATCAAAGTAGGTTCTCAACACTCACACCTAATGTAATCATCTACATACATGTATTTTGTTAACCTTGTGATTTGACTACGAGATTTTATGAGCACTTATATGCATACAAGCTATAGAAAAAATATCTTTAAAGTACATGAACTACTTCGCTTAGAATTATGTGCTTGAATGCATGAAGCTAGTTGCTTAACTGAAATGCAAATATACATGCATGAAGAGTGAAGTTTTGTTGGAAGTTTGAAAAGGTGATATGAATTAGATACATTATAGTAGANAGGCTAATAATATTTATAAGATAAGCTCTTGGATAAGGTTGTAAATTGATGGAATAAACAAGTGATAGTTTTAATTGTGTGAATAGACTCTTAAATATTTTAAAGGATAAGTTCAGTTAAATGGCATGACCTTATGCCAATGTTAAAACAAGATTATGTTAACTTTAAAAACTAGGTAGATGATAAATTTTAGATAAGTAACTATAACATGTTATTGATGGGGCTTATAAAGATAAGGGACTTAAATAATATTATGAGATTATTATTAGAGTTATTCTATATGTTTGTTTATGTGTAAAGCTAATGAACATAGATGTAAGCAAATTAAGGTTTTATCCATGACCTAATATAAATGTAAACATCATATCTAACATACTTGGTTTGTTTGGTTAAAGGTTACTAGAAAAAAAATTTGCGTTAGCAATGTTCCACTATGTCATGTGTATAATGGTATGTTACATTGTAAGTTTAAGTATAATTCATTAAAATTAGGTGAGAGAGATTGAATGCATGGTACCAATAATACGAGTTAAGGATGTTAAAGAGGAAACTTGGTGAAGTAAAGTTAGATGTTATATCAAAAGCTTATAGGAAATCAGGAATTCATTTTTCTTAAAGTGCACACCAATGAAATGTATATGCAAGTGTAGTAACGACTAATTTGTCATAAAAGTAATGCATTGAGATTATGCAAAAGACTAGTTTGTTGTATCAAGAGATTATGGACATCATAAATAACAATTGGATATTATATTTTATTATTTTCTTTATGAGATTATGATGCAAATAATTTTGGCAATAAATTGTGAGTAAAGTGAGATGATCGAAAGAAAAAGGTGAATTTCTCAATGGAAAGAGGTGACATCCAAAATGAGTATGAATTATTTATTATTATGAAAGGTATAGTAAGATGTTGTTGCCTAATAAATCAATTTCATTTATGGAAAAACATAGTCTAGATAACTTAACATGCTAGGAATATACTTTGTTAGAAGTTTTGAAAAATTTTATTGAAAATTTTGAGGATGGTAACCATAGCATTCCTCAGAATGATCTCTTATGTATATGGCATATTTGTGATAAGGAAATTGTTTCATAGAATTTTGAATGATTTGTACATGCATAAGTATCAAATTATTTAATGTGATAATGCTTTGTTAAACATATTGGATGTGTAATATTGTTACTTAACATGTGGAATACTTAGATAAATATACCTTGATGTAGAGTTGGTAGGCTCTCGAACATTGAGTATGTTCAGTGATGAATATGAAATTTCATGTGTTTAATGTTTCTTTTGGAAAATATATTAAATATATGCCATTATGATTGACTCTGCCTTGATATTATTGCAGTTAATGAACTATGGTAGTAACAATGAGACCATAACTAAAGAAGTAAACATCAATATATGAAAACCTCCAATAAGATAAATAAACCCAGTATAACTAATGACTAATCAGATAAAGAGCTATGAAACTTTCGAAATGACCACGAGGATGCCTTGGCTTATTAGACTCTTAAATTCTCAAGAAACTTCTTCTACACTAATAAGACCGAATATGCATGATTAATCCATTAGTACAGAGGAAGAAGAAAATTTGATATTTAAACTATGTGATTAAGTAAGAGAACTTAGTTTGGTGTTGAGGGTGTTGGCTTTGCAGAACGTAAATTGTTTAGTCTTTGAAATTTTTGATAAATTAGTACATATCTACTAGTGAGTACCCTTGTGAGGTGTTAGGATTTGTTGATCACCCTATGATATTAATGTCCTCTAAAAAGAGCTACAAGTGAGAACCTAGAGAAGGTATTATTCTAATAATCAGAATTGCCATAGAGCACTTAGGTGAGGTGTTAGGTTTTCTAATGATATATTTTTTGATGTTATGATTTTGGGCTCAATGCAGGCCTTGACAACTTCTAGGCTCTTTACAGGAGATACGCCCTAGATATGTAAAAATTCGATGAAGGGTATCATTAGATATATAATATGTACAGGTTGAGGAGGCCTGTGAAGACTTGTTCCATAAGGAGATGACCCTCATTTATATATATGTGAGTGTGAGATTTTTGGTAATTTATGCACCATGAATCATGAAACATTAGCCTACAAATTTATATAGAAGGTGAATCCTCATGTGACAAATGTGATAAAAGGGTTGTATTATAGTAATTACTTTCAAATGTTTCAAAATATGTGAGAATGTTACGACTATGCATATGTTATAATAATGTGATATATGAATTACCTATGTTGTAGTGCGATGTGCAAATGATTAAAGACATTTGAGAAAGGTACTGCTATACAGAATGGATAGATAATGATGTTAAAGTGGAAAAGTTATAAGCCAAGAAATGGAAATGCATGAATGATTTGTTTTTTATTATGGAAGCCAGTGCTCTTTATGTTTTCCTGATTTTTAAATGAAATACATATGTATATATGTTTTTTGATAATTGTGGAAATAGTTTGTACTCTTAATGAAAAACGCAGGTTATGATCGACAATGTGCATTAGAGACACTTCTGAAGAAATTCCAAAGCAAACAACGATAGATGAAGCTTGATATTTTAAAGGGATAATGTAAAGCTTTAGAAAAAACTCACACCAAAGACATTGTACCATTAAGGGGAGAAGATCTAAAATTCCTTTTAACTAACTATTTTTTATCACCATTAAACACACATCCAACAAGTAACTATTTTTTATCACCATTAAACACACACATATATATATGACCATTCTTTCACAATTCTTCCACATATTGAGGAAGTGTTTTATAAATATTATAAAAGAAATTAAAACAAAATAATACATATTAGGTTATAAAAAATATTACACAACCCTATCAGTAAACAAATGTACGGTGATTGATATATCACTCCGTCAATAAAATTGATACCTTTACTCTCAATTTAACCGTAACCGCCAATCACTCTTCACAATCAAGTCTGAAACTTAATGTCCTCATTCCTGGTGATTTTTTCTAACATTGTTAATTACCATGGTATTCGACAGAATTCCCATCATTGGAAATCATGACAAGGCATTGAAAACAAAACGAGGAAAAAAATATTCTCTAGGGAATTAGGGAATTGCAGTGGTATTAAATTGTTCCTCTGTAAATACTAATAAATATTCTTGATTGCCGGTTTTTTTTATTTCCAGTATAGCAACGGTAATTAGAAATTATGTTAAAGACTACTCGAAAAGATTCTGGATTCTTAGAAGTATAATGTCATTTTCTCCGAACTGTTGGCCCATTTTTTATCCATAATGGGTTTTTATAAATCTTCTGGATCTCATTTACATATGCGTATAACAGATATTATGGCTCTGAATTTGTGATCATATAGATTCCAAAGCAATGGGGTTTTTCGGCACTTACCCGATCGGGTCGAGGATTTCAATGAGGAGGAGAGAAGGGAGAGCAAGGTCATAAATAATGCATCAACTTTCACTTACTGCTATTGCATTTTGATTATGGAAACTATAGTCTAACTATGTTTTATATGGCCTGCCGAGAAGCAGCTTCAATCTTCTATGCATTTTTCTTCGTGGTGAAAGGCGATACAATTTGAGAGTACCATGTTCTGGTTGGTACATGTTTTTCATATTACTTTCTATGAATATTTTGAGTTGTGTAAATATTAGAAAAACAATCTCCATTTATCATATTTACGGTTCTCTTTATGATTGTTCTCTTGTAAGTTGAAAACCCCCCCACACCAGTCCTTTATATCTTTTCTTTATTGGAAACTAGAGATGCAGGTTCTCTTGAAGAATAAGTTTAACCACAGTCAATTGTTTCAATGATTCTTTTATATACATCTGTGTTGGATGAAAGGCAAACTTAGGAGACCCATTAACTCTTTATTTATATTAATTTTTGTGTGAAAGGAGTCCTTACAAATGCTTAGATCCGAGAGACTCTGGTTCAACCACCTTGATTTCATCGTGAGCACGTCACACTCTCTTTATAGAGAAATCAAGTGTAGAATTGAAAAAAAAAATTGATATTCCAGAATCTTATATGCCTGGGTTATGCTTTGTGTGAATGAAAATACCCTTACTCTAAGAGAGTGCCAACTCTCTTTTAAGCTATGTTTGGATATAACTGCTATGAAATGAAGAAGGAAGCGACCTCCCTTTTGAGAGGGTTTACTCCAAAACCTTTTTTGTGTTGGGGAATTCGATGTATCGGTATTAAAGGAAAACGATCTACGTAGGGATAAATTGTACAAACTGTATTTTTACCATTGTACATGAGAGGTTAAGTTTTAATGGTAGAATTTGAAACCAATTCTATTTTGGAATTCACAGCTTGCTCTGTCGATAAGAGTATGGAGTAAGTATTTATTTATTGATTTGAATAAATTCAACGTCGTATTATACTTTAATAGGACGTAAAATCCCTAGCGTAGTTTAAAGTTTTCAAGGTTTATTTTATAGACTTTAAATTAACTATGAATAAAAGTGTATTATGAAAAACAAGTTCGTGGACTAGGAACGAAATTCTACTAATGAATGAAAACGTAGAGCTCTGTGTTGTCTTGAGAACCAATCCCTTTTTGTCAAAGTTAATGATTAAGGGTGAAGTATTTAAAAAGTAAAATTTAATATTAAGGGTCTAATTAGATGGCTAATCTTATGGCTAAGGATTAAGTCTAAATATATTTTAATTGAGAAGTGATAAAAACCTTATAAGTTTTTAGTTGTAATTTTACTTAATCTCCTCTTTATTAGTTTAAGTGAAAAGATTTTGATTTATTTTAAGATGACAATGTTTATGTCTTAGAAGAAGGCCTTATGTTAAGGGAAAAGAGAAATATGAAAATAACAATCGTTATAATTGTAACTTTATTTACTTGTACTATAATTAATAAAAATATTAACAATTCTTGGTGGATGTAGCCTCAAGGTTGGGGTGAGCCACGTATATTGGTGTATCTCTTGCATTTATATCTTATGAGTTTTTATTTCTGCAATATGTCCTATGTTGATACTTTGCAAGTCTTGTCATTTTAACAGAATACTCTTGCATTTAAATTATACCCAATGATTTGGACATAGTGTCTATACATATATGATAAAACTCTATACACAAGAACATAGTAGTTATCATTAATGGTTGATAATTACTAGGTTTTACTCATTGTAAATAATAATAATAATAATAATAATATGATGGTAAATTGATTATGTAATATTAAGGTCCTAATGTATTAAAGGGACTAAGTAAATTAGATGATGAAAGGTATTGTAGAGTCATGGAGAGGCCTCTTATACATGAAAATATGTGAAATCTTGTAATGATCATTATGTCACGTGGACAATGTATCTAAAATATTTTGATAGTAGAAAGATGTTTAAATTTTTATTTTACGATGTCTCTCTAACAGTTGCTTAAAGATTTTGGGTTTGTTAGAAAGTCATTGACGATGTGGTTCTTGCCGCCAATGTAACAAGATATGATGGGTTGTGACAAAAAATATAACAATGTTTCTAAACCTTTTAACGAAATCCTTTGTAATTCTAGACTACTTTGTGACATGATGTTGTAGGGCCTCGGCTTGCAAAAAGAACTCTACATTGTTGTATTTTTACCTCTCTTTTAAATATTTCTCGAATCAAAGATTCTGGTATCGAGCTCCTCGACATGGAATGGGAACATCTACCCCTTGGTAGTTTGCTGGTTCTAACCATGCAGCCAACGAAATCAAAATAAGTAGCCATGAATAATGAAACGTGTTACCTTTGTCATGTGCCTCCTCTACATCTGGTAATAGTTCGTTCAACAGATATTGTGACCAATTGAGTTGAATACCTACTGCACATAATTCTTCCACAACAATCATCCCTATGGTGCACTAGTTCAGTCGCATCTTGCGCATCAATTTTCTAAATAAGACTTTAGCTGCGAACCGAACAATATAATAATTGATAGAGGTGATGGAAAAGCCTCCGATGTCTCTAATCAAGTTGTACTTTTCTTTGATCTTACCCATGAATAAATTGTCATGTTCTTTTCGAGGAAATTTTTTTTACTAGATCAATACCTGGAAGTGGGAGTCCCATAATCACTTTTATAAGCTCAACATCAATAGAAACCTTTGAGTCGAGCCATAGAAATCCACCATGGAATGACACTAGAAATTGTTTAACACATGCATTCTCCTCGAAGTTGCGAAAAAAATGCGGCATGTGCATGAGCAACATCAAACAATATTTGTTTGATTCTTTTCCCATTCCATAAGAACTAAGTGTTTAGGTCCATCTTCTATGTCACAGACAACAATCATGTATTTGTCTATTGCGAACTCTAGAAATTTCCTTAGGTCGTGGTCAACAAAGCTCATGTTCTTGATATTTGGGAGTATGTTATGCGTTATCCGAACTCCTTTTGATACATTCAGTGCTACCAGTGGGTACCTTGCATTCTTCAAGATTCTGATATTTAGGGCATCAGTTGGTCTGCGAAGGACATAATCTAGAAGCATGCTTGTAGATCCTAGTTCTTATTCATGTAGTTGTGGTGTTGTTGCTTTATTATGACTACTAGAACATTTCCTCTTCGATATGCTAAGTGGTAACCTTACTTCATGGATGAATGGTATTTTTTCATCTTCTTCTATAACCACAGCCTATGGTGGAACATATCCTGCAATATATTTCATAATGGACATGGGAGATGGTGTCTCGAAAATAGATTCTACAATTGTGCTTGTACTAGAAATAGAAATAACCTTAATCTGTAGAAAAAAGACCTCATTTCTTGTAGTTGAAAATAGAAATGGAACACTCTCACGCTGAGGCAGTAGAATAAACTAAATCTTTGGCGTGAAGGTAATAACCTCTACCTGTTTAGTTAGTTAGTCCTTCACATGTGCGGACAATCAATGGAAAGGTGGAAATGATTTTCATCACATGGGCCAATCATTCGAATCATTGCATAGAAGAAAACACGCAAATTGTCACTCACATGTCATATCAATGGTAGTTATTGTGCAATAATGACGGAAGTGACAAAAAAGAATGTCGCAAAAATTTCACACGTCTTTAAATTAATTACATATAGTTGTCCTTTCTATGACTTAAGTTCATGTTGCGACAACTCTGCTCTTCCTTTGACAACTCTTTAGAATTCAACACATTTCTTTGCTAACGATGGACCGAGGGTATTCACTACCATCTTTCATCTGTGATAGATAGATAGTTGGTGGAGCCTTTTACTATTCAAATATTGGGCAATACTGATAGGGGGTGAATTATTATTGATAAATTTTAACAATTTAAAACAACTTTTAACTTATTCATTAAAACACATAATCAACAAGATACACATAACACGACCTTTACCGTGGAAGCGCAATTGGGAAAACCTTAAATGCTTTCTATCACTACAAAATTATATTTACAATTGTTTTTGCAAGCTACAACTTGTTGGGGACATCGATCCCCAATTTTTTTAGCTACAACATACGGATGCTACAACACCTCAGTTTCTTCTTGCTCCAACATACAAGGATTCTACAACACCTTGTTTTCCAACCACTACTGGAAGGAGGATACCAACCCCTTGCATGCTTACACCCTACCCTAACACAACCCTACCACCCTAATTTGATTTTTTTCTTCAATTATGTTTCTGATTATTCTTCACTTCATTGCTCTATGTCTTCTCTTGTTGTTACATTGATCTGGATTGTTGAGACATCTTTCTTCCACTTAGAAATTATGTTTAAATACTTCTTTCATCATGTATTTGAACCATTGTGTCTTTTCATCATTGTCTCCCTTCATTAAATCCTTTTCACCAATGTGTCTCTTCATCATGGAAACATGCATTTTCATGAACTAGTGCAAAACAACCTAAAACCTTGTTTTGTCTTACCTATAACTTTGTCTTCAAGCACCTTTTATGATAAATAATACCATGGTCAGATGCACACATCAACAAGATACATCCCGATGGTCTCATATTATTTTAGCTAGTTTCCTACAAAATATGGTGGGGATTTTACTAGGGAACTTGGACCAGTTTTTCAATTTTCAGCAAATTTCCCAAAATAGTCTGAAACCTTGTTTTGGAAGACCTGTAACTTCTTCTTCAGGAAGGTTTTAGGGGAATTGAGACCATGGTCATATACACACATAAAAAAAATAAAACCTGATGCTGTCATATAATTTTTATTAGTATCCTACAAAATATGGCGAGAATTTTACTGGGGCCACTTAGGAATATTTACTAGAACTCAAACTATGCAAATCATTCTAGAAAGAACTTTTGGAAGACTAATAGCGTCACCTTTAGAGACTGTATTGACAAAAAAATCATATTATTAGATGCACAAGACAATAATATAGATGTACATATCCTTGAAATCATTTAATTCATGAAATACAGAAGATGGCATGTATTTTACAAAGGCCCCTTAGGAAGATTAAGAAGAATTTATACTTAGTCAAATTCTCAGTGTTTCAACAACAGTTTCAGTAAGTTGCCATACTTTTATGGTGTCAAATTGTAACAATGACTTCATGAGAGACCTATAACACCATCATATGAATTTGCAACCTATTCACACATGCCACATGTCATGTTATCACTTCCTTTGTTATTCATGTGTCATTAATGAACTTTGATTTTCCTATACTTAGTCAATTTTAAGAGTTTCAACAAGTTTCCATATTTTTACAGAATGGTGTCAAATTGTAAAAATGACTTTATGAGAGCACTAGATCATCATCATATGACTCTGCAACCTCATCACACATGTCACATCATCATACATGTCATGTCATTTCCTTTGTCATTAATGGACTCTTTTGACATCAATGGAAACCATAGTCAACATTCTTCACCTTTGGCATTGATGGAAAAAACTCTTCAATTTTCACCCCCTTTGACATTAATAACAAAGGTCTCATTTTGGCATCTCCCCTCGTCAACATGTATCCCCTTGAGATAATGTTTTTTTTTTCTTTTTTCTATATCTATTGTAGGGAGATTACTCCCAAGTTTTGTCTAAGATGCTCAAACAATTATTTGGGTAGTGTCTTAGTGAAGATATCATCTATTTGTTCCCTTGTATCAACATATTGTAGTTTCACCACCTTCTATGATACTTGATCCCTCAAAAAGTGATATTTTATAGGGATTTTCTTTGTCTGAGAGTGCATAACATGGTTTTTTGATATGTTTATGGCACTAGTATTGTCATAATTTATCACTATTAGATGCTTTTACTTTACAAGTAAGTCTTCAAATGTTTGTTTCATCCAAATAACTTGAGTGAAACATGATGCAGGAGCAATGTATTTAGGTTATGTTGTAGATAGTGTAATGGAGGACTGTTACTTTCTTATGCATGATACCAAACAGTCTCCCAAGTAGAATGATGCTCCACTGGTACACTTTTGGTCATCAACACTTCCTGCCCAATTTGCATCAGTGAATAAATTCTTTTAAAGTGAAGTCTTTACCTTTTGCGTTCCATAAACTATACTCTATAGTACCTTTCAATTATCACAAAATTATTTTCACTTGTGTCACATGTTTCTTTGGGAGATAATTAGAATATAGAAACAAATCCTACAACTTACATCACATCCATCCTTGTAGGTGTCACATATAGCAAGATTCTTATTGTAGATCTATACACGGTATGATCTACTTCCAATGACTTATAATCCTTATTTAACTTACAAGAAATGACCATTGGTGTACTAATAGGATTAGAATATTCCAAATTAAACTTCTTAAGCATGTCTTTAATGTGCTCGGTTTAAGTGATGAATATCCCTTTGTTTGATTGAAAAAATTGTAAGATTCCCAAGAAGAATGATAATTCACCCAACATTGACATTTCAAACTCCTTCTTCATTTCAGAGGCAATTTTTTCACCTAGCATTTGTAGATCACTTCTAAATATAATATCATCCACATAAATAATAACAATGATCATATTCTTATCTTCAAAATTTATGTAGATATTACTATCAATGACCCCTCTTTTATATCCTTCTTCCTTCAAGTAGTTATCTAGTCTTGAAAACCATGCCCTTGGGACTTGTTTGAGACCATAGAGTTCCTTCTTTAGTTTGCAAACATAGTCCCCCTTTTCTGATAAGAGGAAACCTTTAGGTTGTTCTATATATAATTCATCTTCTATTTTCCCATTCAAAAATGCATACTTGACATCCATTTGATATACTTTCAAGTTTCTATAACATGAATGTGCCAAAAACATTTTAATTGCTTCAAGTATTGCTACAAGGTCAAAGGATTATTCAAGGTCAATACCTTCTAATTGAGCATATCCCTTACACACTAGTCTTGTTTTGTTTCTTATCACTTGACCATATTCATTGAAATTGTTTTTGAAGACCCATTTTGTCCCTACAATATTCTTTCTTTTAGGTCTTTGAAAACATTCCCAAGTTTGATTCTTCTCAATTTGATCCAAATATCCATTCATGGCCTTGATCCAATCATCATATTTGCTGGATTCTGCAAAGTTCTTAGGTTCCACCACTGATAGTAATCCTTGTTCATTAAACAATAGTTTCCTTGTACCGAAACTCAGTGTGAGTATATGATCCCTTCTAATGTTAATTCTAGGGTTCTCTTCTACATCATGAGATATTTTAAAAAATACATTATTTTTTCAGTTCCACCATCATCATTGTATCCTTCTTCATCATCTCCATCATTGTATTCTTTTGCATCTTCATCTTGTTTTTCATCATAATGGATGTCATTCTTATCTACATCACTATCATCTTTGGAAACTTCATTGATGCTTGGAATATTTGTTTCCTATGAATTTTTTTAATATAAATTTCTTCTCCATATCTTTCCATGAGGTACCCTGCTCATGGATATTCTATTTCTTTGTCTTTTCAAACCTTGATCTTTTCTCTTGATTATGCAATCAGCATCCTTGTGACCAAACTTGTGGCAGAAATGACAATATCCATGTAATGTTATTTTATATTTTGGGAAGCTTTGATCTTTCTGCTTCAAAAATTCCTTCTTCTTCCATCCCTTCCTTTGTTCCTAAACCTATAATGTAGCCTTCTTTTCTATAGGACATATCACTTACATTCTTTAGCCATATGTCCAAAATTATTACAAGAGTATCAATGGCCGATAAACATATGCTTATACCTGCTTGTCATTGGTCATCTAGGAATCATATTAGTTCTATATTTATTATGAGAGGAGTGAGCAGATTTATGACTATCCATATTTCCAATTGGATCCATAATTGCAACAACATAACTCTTCTTGTTATATCCTAATCCAACTTTGTCACTTGATGGTATTTGGCCACTTAGGATGTCATATAGAATCTTCAAGTTGTTCTCAAAATTTGACTTAATAGATTCTTAATCATCCTTCTTTTTAACATGAATAATTTATGCTTCAAGTCTTTCAGAGTCTTGTGTTTTAGAGCTTTCTCTGAACTTCTCATTAATGGTCTGCTAATATTTTAGCTTCTTTACTTATCCCTTGAACTTATCAACTTCATGTATTATGCTCTCATCATGTTTCATGTTATCCATTGCTTGTTGTATTGAATTGTGGATCTCTTCTTGGAGTGTCTTAACTTCCTCTTTTGATTTCTACCCTTCTTTGTATTTTGATAATTATTCTTTCAAAGATTTGTTCCTTCTTTTACATTTTTTGATTTCATCAAGCATACTTATGAGTTGAACCTATAGGTCCACCTCTCCTTCTACATATGATTCATCATTTGAAGTTTGAGTTTCTATTCCCATGAATAGAATTTCTTCATTTTCACTTATCTCTTCATATTTAGTATCTTCCATGGAATAGAAATTTTTATTCTTTTTATTAAATGTCTTATTGTATATAGTTTTACTTTTTTTATCTTTCTTATGAATGCAAGGTTCTTCATCATCATCATCTTCTTTTTTTGGTTAAGGAAACTTTATGAAAAAATGTCCAATTCTTCTATAGTTAAAGCACTTTAGTGGTAGCTTTCCTTTGTACTTGCCATTTCCTTTCTCAAGTTTCTTAATGCAAAGAGTTTCTTCATAATCTAAGTTCTCTAATTGGTTCTTGGGTAAAGCTTCATATTTCTTTAACTGTTTTGTAGATTAAAATGTTGCCTCTTTTCTTGATGGTCCATTCTGTTAAGTTCTCATCTCATATGCACTGAAGATCCCATTATCTCATCCACTGTCAAAAGTTCAATATCATCTCGATCTTCTATAGTAGATACTTTTGGGTTATATCTTATTGGTAGGGTTCTTATTACTTTTTCAACTACCTCTTTATCCTTTATTTCTCCTCCCATACATTTAATAGCATTGACAAATTCATCTACTCTTAGAATAAATCGAGTAATATTTTCTTCTTCTTTCATGTTTAAACTTTCGAAATTCCACTTGTATGTTTGAAGTCTAGATTTTTTGACTTTGGAATCCCCTTCATAAGAAATTGTTAATTTTTCCCAACTATATTTGGCTGTCTTACATTGCATGACTTTAAAATAAACTAAATTCGCCAATCCTTTCAAAATTGCATTCAAATATTTTGCATTGGAATAATATTCATCTAGTTAATCTCTATCTATAGGTAGATTTTCTAGTATTTTATACCTTTTTTCAATAGAAATCCAAATTTTGAATCCAAGAGACATAAATGGCATCTCATTCTTACACTCCAAAATGCATAATTATTTCTTGTAAATAATAGAGGTCTCTTAGGAGCCAACCGTTCTTGATGATCCATAGTGATTTTTAATAGGATCTTCCTTCAAGTGCTTTAGACTGTAGTGAAGGATCTTGCTCTGATACCAATTGTTGGAATATTGGACACTACTAAGAGGGGGGCTGAATCAATATCGATAAGTTTTAACGATTTAAAACCACTTTTAACTTATTCATTAAAACATAACATCAAAAAGATACACAAAACAAAACATTCATCACAGAGTCCTAATTGGGACAATCACAAACACTTTCTATAATTGCAAAATTATATTTACAATTTTTTTTGCAAGCTACAACTTGTGAGAGACACCAATCCCCAAGTTTTCCAAGCACTAATCGAAGGATGCTAAAACACCTTGTTTTCCAAGCACTAATAGAAGGATGCTACAACCCCCTTGCATGATTTCCACCTACCATAGCACTACCCTACCACCCTAATTTGATATTTTTCCTCAATTATGTCTCTGCTTATTCTTCACTTCATTAGTATTTTTATTCTCTTGTTGTTACATTGATATGGATTTCTGAGACATATTTCTTCCACTGCAAACTTATGTTTAAATACTTCTTTCATCATGTCTTTGAACCATTATGTATTTTCCTCAATGTGTGCCTTCATTAAAACATTTTCACCAATGCATCTCTTCATTATGGAAACGTTCCTTTTCATGAACTGGTGCAAAACAGTCTGAAACACTATTTTGGCAGACCTATAACTTTGTCTTCAAGCACCTTTTAGGAAAAATAAGACCATGGTCAAATGCACACATCAACAAGCTACATACTAATGGTCTCATATTAGTTTTATCAGTTTCCTATACAATATGGTGGGCATTTTAATAGGGAAACTTAGACCGGTTTTTAAATAGTCAATTTTCAGCAAATTTCCCAAAATAGTCTGAAACCTCATTTTGGCACGTTTTAGGGTAACTGAGACCATGGTCATATGAACACATAAAAAACATAAAACCTAATTTTCTCATATATTTTTTATTATTATCCTACAAAAAATGGTGGGGCTTTCACTAATTTCACTTAGGTAGATATACTAGAACTAATACAATGCAAATCATGTAAGAAAGCACTTTTGGAATACTAATAACTTCACCTTCAGAGACTATCTTGACAAACGAATTGGATGGTTAGATGAAAATAAAAATAATCTAGATGTCTATATCTTCATAATGATTTAATTCATCAAATAAAAAATATGACATGTATTTTACACAAGCCCCTTAGGCAGCTTCAGAAGAATTTATACTTAGTCAAATTTTAAGAGTTTCAGCAAGTTGCCACACTTTTACAGGATGGTGTCAAATCGCAGCAATGAATTCATGAGAGGAATAGAACACCATCATATGAATTTGAAACCTCATCACGCATGACACATGCCATTCCATCACTTCTTTTGGTATTCCTTTGTTATTAATGAACTTTGATTTTCCTATACTTGGTAAATTTTCAAAGTTTCAACAAGACTTTCAACAAGTTCCTATATTTTTACAGAATGGTGTCAAACTGTAAAAATGACTTCATGAGAGCACTAGAACATCATCATATGACTTTGCAACCTCATCACACATATCACATCATCATACATGTCATGTCATTTCCTTTTTCATTAATGAACTCTTTTGACATCAATGGTAACCATACTCAACATTATCCCCATTTGGAATTGATGGCAACAAATTTTCAATTTTCTACCCCTTTGACATTAATGGAAAAGGTATCCTTTTGACATATCCCTTTGTCAACATGTCTCCCCCTAACATAATGCCTTTCTTATTTTTTCTTTTTTTCTATATGTATTGTAGGGAGATCACTCCCAAATATTGTCTAAGATGCTCAAATGCTTCTTTGGGTAGTGGCTTAGTCAAGATATCAACCATATGCTCCCTTGTATCAACATATACCAGTTTCACCTCCTTCTGCGATACTTGATCCCTCAAAAAGTGATATTTTATAGGGATGTGATTTTCCTTGGAGTGCATAACATGATTTTTTACATGCTTATGGCAATGGTATTGACACAAATTATCACTATTGGATGCTCATACTTTACAACTAAGTATTCCAATGTATTTTCATCCAAATGAATTGAGTGCAACATGATGCAGCAACAATGTATTCACCTTCTCTTGTAGATAGTGCAATGGAGAATTGTTTCTTGTTTACTAGCCATGATTCCAAACACTCTCCCAAATAGAATGTTGCTCCATGGGTACTCTTCTATTCATCAACTCTTCCTGCCCAATATGCATCACTGCATGCTTTTAAAGTAAAGTATTTACCTCTTGTGTTCCATAAACCATACTCTATAGTATATTTTAATTATCAAAGAATTATTTTCACTTCTTTCATATGTGTTTCTTTGGGATCATATTGAAGTCTAGAAACAAATCATGCATCTTGCATCACATTTGGTCTTGTAGTTTTCATATATAGTAGTCTTCTTATCATAGATCTATAAATGGTATGATATACTTCCAGCAACTCAACATCCTTACTTAACTTACAACCAGTGACCATGGGTGTAGTAACAAGATTAGAATATTCCAACTTAAACTTCTTAATCATTTCTTTAATGTACTTGTTTTAAGTGATGAAGATGCCTTTATATGATTGAGGCACTTGTAATCCCAAGAAGAATGTTAATTGACCATACATTAACATTTCAAATTCCTTCATTTCAGAGTCAAAATTTTCACTTAGAATTTGTAGATCGCTTCCAAATATAATATCTTCAACATAAATGATAATAATGATCATATTCTTATCTTCATTTAATATTATCAGTGACCCCTCTTTTATATCCTTATTGCTTCAAGTATCTATCCAGTTTTAAAAAGAATTCCCTTGGGGCTTGTTTGAGACCATATAGTTCCTTATTCAATTTGCAAACATAGTCCTCATTTCTAGTAAGAGGAAACCTTTAGGTTTTTCAATATAGACTTCCTCTTCTAGCTTCCCATTCAAAAATGCATACTTGATATCCATTTGATATACTTTGAAGTTTATATAGCACGAATATGCCAAAAACATTATGATTTCTTCAAGTCTTGCTACAGGGGAAAAGGTTTCTTCAAGGTCAATACCTTCCACTTCAGAATATCACTTACACACTAGTCTTGTTGTGTTTCTTATCACTTAACCATATTCATTGAACTTGTTTTTGAAGGCCCGTTTTGTCCCTACAATATTCTTTCTTTTAGGTCTTGGTAAATTTTCCAAAGTTTGATTCTTCTCAATTTGATCCAACTCTTCATTCATGGCCTTGATCCAATCATCATCTATGTTGGCTTCTAAAAATTTCTTAGGATCCACCACTAATAGTAAGGATTGTTCATTAAACAGTAGTTTCCTTCTTGTACTAAAACTCCCCCATGGGTATATGATCCCTTCTAATGATAATTTCAGGGTTCTCTTCTAGGTCATGAGAGATTTTTAAAAAGGACATTATTTTTTCAGTTCCACCATCATCATTATATTTTTATTTTTCATCTCCATTGGTGTAGTCTTTTACATCTTCATTATTCTTTTCATCATAATGGATGTCATTCTTATCTACAACACTATCATCTTTGGAAACTTCATTGATGATTGGAATGTTTGTTTCCTCTAAATTTTTGTAATCTAAATTTGTTCTCCACATATTTCCATGAGGTACCCTACTCATGGATCTTCTATTTATTTGTATTTTCAAACCTTGATCTTTTCTCTTGATTCTTCAATCAGTAGCCTTGTGACCAAACTTGTGGAAACAGTGAAAATATCCATAAATGTTTTTTTTATATTTTGAGAATCTATAATCTTTTTATTTCACAACTTCCATCTTCTTCTATCCATTCCTTTGTTTCTAAACTTCTACTATAGCCTTCTTTTCTGTAGGACTTATCAGCTTACATTCTATGGCCAGATGTCCAAAATTATTACAAGATTCGCAATGACCAATAAATATTTGCGTATACTTCTTGTCGTTGGTCTTTTATGCATCATATTAGCTCTATATTTATTATGAAAGGAGGGAAAATATTTCTGATTTTCCTTCTTTCAATTGGATCCATAACTGAAACATCATAACTCTTCTTGTTATATCTTAATCCATATTTGTCACTTGATGGTAATTGGCCACTTAGGATGTCATCTAGAATAATCAAGCTATTATCAAACTTGGACTTAATATATTCTTCATCGTCCTTATTTTTAAGCTCAATAATTCATGCCTCAAGTCTTTTACAGTCTTGTGCTTTAGTGCTTTCTATGAACTTCTCATTAATGGTATACTGATCTTTCAACCTCTTTACTTCTCCCTTGAAGTTCTCAACTTCTTGTTTTAAGCTCCCATACTCTTTCATGCTAACCATTGCTTGCTGTCTTGATGTGGAAATATAATAAACCCATTCATAACTTAGGAGAAAATATGTAATAATTATTTGATTAAATTATTACTCACTAGCTAATTAGTTGGCATCCACTTGCACCTTAAATTAAACACATGCCATCTATACCCCATGAATTATTTATTTATGATTTTCGGTTGATATTGACCACTTTATTGACTCCCAGAATTAGTAACTACGCTTTCTTGCACATTCTTCCTTATTGCTTTTATGTAGCTTTTATGTGAATAAGGTAAAGCAAGTTAACTAGGAAACTGTTATCTTTTGTTTCCAACCCATCCTCATTGATTTTCTCTCCATTTCCAAGGATTAACATTTTTTTCCATCACTCTTGAAAACTCACTCATGATTTTTCTAATTTGTGAGGTCCTTGATTGATTTGGGAAGTTCCTTAGCCGCATATGGGTGTTTATCATATTTGGTAAGTCTACCTTTTCGAGCTTAATGAGTTGTCTCCGTACAGCTTTGTTTTAACTATGAGGGATGTACAATTTATGTACACTATTATTCATCGTTATTAAATTGAATGATACACTCCAATATTCATCTCCTCATTCATGTGATTTAGTCTCTTTTCTTCTCTCTATTTTTCCTGTGTATGCTTGTGCGAATTATCTTAGTAGCAAATTCTATTTCATGTGCTTATTATAAACATATTTTCTCATAGAATTGGAGCTATTAACATGGTATCAGAGAAAAAGGTTTCCCAACTTCTATAGATTTGAGGAGCTATCTGTTCTCTCTAGCAGAGTGCATCCAGTCTCCTATCCCTCTCTGGAGAAGGGCTTGATCTAAGCTTACAAGATGTTCTCCTAGTTTTGTTTTTGCATGTTCTAGAGAGTTTATTATTGAGTGCACCAAATCAAAATTATGGATTCTTCCTTAGATATAATTTTTACTCCCTTCAACTACCATGAATGGAAAGCCAAAATTGGCATTCTATTGCGCAATAAAGGACTATACAGAGTTAATCTAGCTTTGAAGAATGAGCCCAATGTTGTGATTGAGAAATATACGTGGAATAATAGGTTGGATAAATCCTATGTATTTATTTTCCTCTATATTTCTCCTAATATACTCTGTAATTTTCCTTTTTCAAATTTTTATTACAATGACCAATTTTTGACTTTTTTCCCAATTTTGACCTTTGACTAGTTTTGATGTCTAGGTCTCGAAATTGACCCAAATGATCCAAAATATTATGAGAATGTGTATGAATGATATAAATACTTGAATATGATTTTAAGGGATTATTTATTAAACTCCAATTACTTCTGGAAACTTGCTTAATATTCTGACCAAAGTAGGAGTCTTTACTATCAAATTGGGGCTCCAATTCCCCCTAGGTAAATGCTGGAAATGGCTTCTAAAATTATCCCAAAACCACTAGAATTTATGAATAGAGGTAGAGTATGTTTAAGGGAAATTTTTAATGTCTCATATGCATCATTATTTATTTTTTACAATCTTTTATGACCCTCTCCCAAATAGCTACAAAATCACTAATTCGACCCTTGGGGAAATGGCACCAAAGCTTCTCCAAATGAAAGTAAACTGAGTAAAATGACCTCAAATGCTTACGTTATGAACATAAAAACTTTAATACTCATAAATTACATTCCATGCATAATAAATATATCAAATAAACATTCTTATATTCTAAACAATAAGCATTATCATGGCATACATCAAGATAGTGGGGAAATGGTCATTGTTTTCTCATTAATAGTCACATTTACATACAACCCTTTGATATTTATACACTATACTTTATGATAATTAATATATAGAATATTGATATTATTATAATCATAAATTTACAATGAAAATCTCTCCCAGTTCGAAATCATTAGCATTACAATGGTTTACAACAAGATAGTGGGCAAATGGCACTATTTATTCATTGTTGAACATTTTTACATGAAATATTTTGTTATTTAGACCTGAGAGTATTATGAAATTGAAATAAATATAATTTAAATCAGAACATAAAATAATGGGGCATTATAATCTTCCCCAAAGAGATCAATAGCTCACCCAAAGCGCAATCCCTCCATGAGAAAGAATATGCAATAAAAACTGGAAATGGTTGAGAGAAAGTGTTGCACTAGAAGAAACCACTAGATTACCTGTATATTAAACCTGAAAATAAAACTCCATTAAATATCCATGAAATACCTGAGTTTCCTCACCAAACACCAACTGTTATGGGAATCTTTCACCCTTGAAATTGGCTAAGGAAAGAAACTAGTGATCCACTAGCTCTCTCAATTCACAAATGAAAATTTATAAAATGATAAAAATATATTATATTGGTTCATACATGTATTTTATAAACTCCCTTAGCCTTCTAAGGTTACCAATCCATCCAAAAAATCAAGCCAATTCGAATTAGGGTGTGTGCTCAAGATTTTCTAGGTGTCCTCCATTTCCTAGCCTTCCATCTTCCCCCAATTCGAGTGGGAACCCATTGAGCTTCCAAAAATCACATGAGCACCCTATTGGATTCCCTATTTCAACCTGACATGTCATAATGGTCATATTTCATCCTTCAGGTATTCAATATGTCATAAATTTTATAGCATCTTCATCATCCGTGTCATAGATGTCATAGATGTTAGGGAATCTAGCCCAAGTGTCCAAGAAGCTCCCATTTGACTCTTCCTCTCCCATGGAAGTTACATTTCCTTCCTTATTCAAAATATGAGGAATATATCCAAGTGTATTAGCCTTATAACTCATCCAATAACATTAGGATTCCCATGGATTCAAAATTGCAAGAGGAGGATTACATGTGGCACATAAGTTCTAGCTTGTGTGGGCCCCATGATCTCCATCTGTCTCCATGCTCCATTTCCACTTCAATTTTATATTCTATTTATTTAATAATATCAATTATTGGATATTTATTCCTTTCTAATATCTAAACATAATTTATTATATCCCTTGTTAAAATTCCAAATGTATCCATCCAACCTAGGGAACTAGTAGGATTGATGGAATTGTCATACTGTGCAATTATTAAAAATGGGGACATTCCACACTATTTCATCTAGATGGTTTTACCACTCCAAATGAAGTGTGGACCCAACTGGATTTTGTCTTTGGAGTTCAAGATGAGCTAAGAGCACATCAATTGGAGGTTGAGTTATTCTCACTCAGTCTAAGAAGTTTCAATTATATTGATGTTTTCTTCACTAAGTTCAAGTCACTTATTCTAGTGCTAAAGCAATGTGAGATTGATAAGGAATATGATCAATTAATCCTCTACACTCTTTCTAAATTGGGTCCTGATTACTCAGTTTTTGTGTCTACTTTTCATGCTACTAGGCTTGTTGTTCCTAAATGGAAAATGCCTTCTTTAAATAATTTTCTTGATTCAGTAACAAAGGAGAGATATAAATTGATTTAGATGGGTGTTCTTGAATATTCCAATGGAAAGTATCATTCTCTCATGGTTCAAGGAAGAAAGAATAGAAAATATAAATAAAAGAAAATTTTGAAAGGGAAGAAGCCAAAGTCAGAAATTGAAGATAAATATTCGAATCTTACTTATGAAGACTTAATGAAGAACTTTGAGAAGAAAGGGAGAAAATACAAGTTTTATTATTGTAGAAAGGTATTTAATTAAGAGAAGAAATGTTTCAAAAATAACATGTACATCATGTCTTATCTTCTTGAGAAGCACAATATTGAAGTTCCAGATGAGCTAGAGAAGCCTGTTGATTCCTCATAACACTGTCATAGTGTGCAGTTCCAAGGTGATATAACTTATGCCTTGAGTTCCAGAGTTAAATCCTTTTCTCATGTCCATGATATATATTTAGTATATGATATATCAGAATAATAAATATCATATCATTTCTTTTATAATCCTCCTATCAGTCTCCTAGATTCATCTCCCAAAAATTGTGATTTTTCACTAAATATTGACTTGTCTTTGAGCATCTCTTCATCATTTTATTCATGAGATTATATATTTGATTTAGAAAAGTGTTTGTAGGATGATATGAATTTCATGACACAAATCATACCACCATCCATACCATCTTCCATACCTATGAATAATCCTAAGACTATACAAATCCCAAGTTCACTAGTTTATTCCTCATTGGTCTCTTATGCAGTGTTACTTATTGTAAGGTTTGTCGTTACACCAAAACCTACAGATGTTGATGAAAATTTGAAACCCAACACAAGGCATTGTCACCAGGAGTGGCAGTTATTCCACTTGTTTGATTTTCCAAGAGGTGCAGTGGTTATACCATGTGGAGGTTGTACCAATACTCCAACACCCTGCCTCTGGCGTAGCTCGGGGGAATTGAACTTGAGAGCTTGTTGCCACCTTTAACACACCTAGGGGGGCATGTGGTAGAAATATTCAAGCCACTTGGTGTGTCCTTGGGGGAAAGTATTGATTCAAGGCTGTCATCTTGTTCTTGACTCCTCCGTTTAGGCTCAAATCCTAATGAAGCCAAGGGGGGTAGACCCTATTAAGTTACTAAGGCTAATTACTTTAGTATGATGGTAATAAATTGAAAAATTTTCTTAGGAGTTTGAAATTAACAATTGATAACCAAAGATAACAAGATGAAAAATAAACACAAGTAAGAACAATGTTGACACACAATATATATATATATATATATATATATATATATATATATATANAAGTAAACAAATAAGTAGTGCCTTAAAATGGAATCACAAAATGATTAAATGTTTTGCATGTGCTTGGAGTGAATGTTTTGCAATTGTCTCTTGGTACATTTTAAGTTAATATGAAAAATGAGTGGATTAAATTAGGCGACGCGGTACTATAGATATACCCAAGGGGTACTTGGAGTATGTCCAAAAATAAAACCTTCATGGCTACCCGTAAGGTTTTTGTGGGCTAGATGGAGTCTCGAAGACTGTGTTCATAATACACCCATTAGGGTGTAACATATATCGGCACCTCGAGGTCACTCTCCATTTGTTCCCACTCCTTTGGGTAATTTTTCCACCACTTGTGGTTTGTTCGAGGCGTTGGATTTTCACCTAATGGTGGTTAATTGGGGAAAAGTGAAACCTAATTAATCTAGACACTGATGTTTCTTTTGATGCAGCTTGACTGATAGGATGAACCATAGCCAAAACACATAGCATACACACCAGATTCTTTGTAATTTTTAGTAAATTTTAATCGATGTGTTTTTATTAGAAAGAAAACCCTCTAGGAACCTCTTTCGGTCCAAGGGGAACTCAATCAGGGAATAAAGGAGGGGGTTGATTTTAATTGATTGGTTACAAAAATTAATAGTGAATAATGAAGCATTAAAAATAAAACAAACCATAGGTTCTCTAATTAAATCTACCACGATCCTCTTTCACCTTTCGGTTCAATCGAGATTCGTGGGGTAAGTATTAAAGTTAATTTGACTTTATAATATGGAATATATGATTAAATTAATCAAAGTACACTATTTTTCATAAATAAAACTAATCTAGAGAAAAAAGAGGATAAATGCAAAAAAAGAAAAAAGGACGCAAATTCCCCCAGCGGGATGGGCAATGGGCTCGAAAGTGCCTATTCAAGATTATTTTTTATTAATAGTGGTTAAAATATAATAAAAATGATATAATTCCTCTTTTTTCTTATACATAATGAACCCAATAGCTTATAAAGTGCAAAAATTAAATATTCCGGGAAATGGGGAGACCCCTAGGGGGTTCTGTATGGCCCGAAAATCACTCTTTGGACAGCACCTCCTCCTATTTTCTGTTATACCTGATAAAATATAAAAATATTATTAAACTTAAATATTCCCAAAATTACTTTGAAAGTACCTTTGGGTCAACACACTTTTAACCGAAAACAACTAAGTTAAAACTAGTTAAGAAAAAGGTGAAAAAAGGAACCATGGAAAACAAGCTTTCCTTGAGATCTTGGATTTCTTTTTGGGAAGCCAATATGATGTGAATTTATTGCTGGATTTATATTTTGAATTATGAAAGATAAATCTAATGCATGCAAGCTACAAATTTTCTTTAAAATGCCATGCAAAAAAGACGATTTCCCTAAAGCTAGATCTAGAATGCATATGAAACCTTTTTTAAGAAAAAGATATAGATTATGAGCTTTAAGAATATAGATCTATATTAAATTTTACTCTAATATGATATATCTACATAAATCAAATCTGTGAACCAAGTAACCAAGTAGATTTTAAATTTTAAGAGGAGAAAGAGAAGAAGGCAAGCCTGTAGCTGTGATGATCAACCGTGGAGCTTTCCAGTGGAATGTCGAGGGAATATGCCTTTGAGAAATTTTGGATAAAGTGAGGAATAAAACTAGATCAGCACCCTCTCCAAGATAGGAACCTGCAACTAATCCAAAGGATTTCCAAGATGCTTGTGAGATCCGGTTAATACATAAACAGAGATATTAGAATAACATGCATATAATCTTATAAAGCATGTTAAATATAGATCTATAGACATGCATAAAAGAAAAAGAGATAGCCAATAAAATTATTAACAAATTCCTTCCTTACCAAGATCATTATAAATGTATTATCAATCTTTTAGAACTCGATCCACAATATCAAGATAAGCAAGTTATGAACATAGATATGGGTTACCTTAGTGAAACATGGCAATGCTCATCCACACATAATAACATGACACCATATTGTCTCCAAAGATTTTCTTTATTTCAATGAAAAATATAAAAACATTACAAAAACAACAACTCTTCAATCCAACTCTAACTAGCTTGAAAAGGAGGAAAATGTGCTTTATTTATAACAAAAACTGAAACCCTAGCCCAGAGGGGGCGCAATTCCCAATGAGAGAGGGACTGTAGCTGCATGAGGAGTCAAGATGAGCTTGATTTGAGTCTGATCTGAGTGTAACTGACAATTAGAGTGCTGATCGAAGTAACACATCAACCAATTAACTGAAACATCAACCAAATCACATCCAAATGAGCCCACACGTGTGGAGGAGAGAGAGAGGGTGCAAATCTCAAGGATGCATGTTGTGTTACACTCCCTCTTCAGCCCAGATCAACTCCTTCAATCAAGGCATGGTCATCTCTAGTCAGTTTGAATCCAATGAGACTATAGTCAAATTGAAGCAAAATCCACTAATTTAGGAATTTGGATTTGCTCCATTATTTAATTAATTTTTAATTAAATTAATTAATATTATATTTTTTTTGGATTTTCTCATTTGAGTAATGGGAAAATCACTCAAAACTTAGGTAAAGTGGGTTTATGGGTTTACCGGGCGATCTGAGTTAGAAAATGAGTACCCCCATGACTGAAACTAATTTTTGAGCCCACTTTTATTACAAAACCAATTTTTCCATTTAGACTATCAAAAAATAGCCTAAGATTTGGAAAAATTAAAACTTTTAAAAAATTTTAAAATTAAAAAAAAAATAAAACCTAGGGGGACTTAGACATGTTCATATGACTCGACCATAATTCCTAGCATGTTTATACATTGACACAGACTCTAATAACCTGAATAGGCCTAAATGCCAAGCCAACCACCCCAACTTTGGAGGTATTGAGTGAAAAACTCAGAAATTATGAGTCGTTTATTCAACAACCAATAATAACCAAGGGAAAAAACACTCTGGGCTGATTGGATTGACAAATAAAGTCCAAGGGACCGAGTCTTTTATAGACACTACCATACTAGAACATTTTATTACAACTCCCCCATGGGGTATGAACATGTGATATAGTACAACAAGCACTACCCAGAAGCAATTCTGAAGGTCTTCTGAAGTCCGAACAAATCATCTTTGTCCAGTTCACCAAGATCACTTGATAAAAAGCCATTAAGTACAACTTAGGTGGTAACATCTAGCTCCATCTAGGGACACATGCTCTGACTAATATTATGATCAAAGAAGAGAATGTGAGAACTCCAGAATCTCTCGGTCCTGCATAAAAATTAAAGCTTGTCAGTAACATCTATATAAAAGAAACCAACTGTAAAAGCAGATTAATGTACATAATTAGTCTATGATGTATAAAAAAGCAATATTTTACAAGACTAATATACAAAAGAAAAATTTCAAGGTTAGCACCATGGTACAAATCATATATAATACATGAAATTTAAAAATACATGCAGGGCAAGGTTTAGAAATTGACCCTAAAACCACCGATGCCAATAAAGGCATCAAACCGTCTCGGCAAAGAAAATATTTAGGAGAAAGCCATTTACTGGTAGGATTAACATTTCTCCTTCTAGGTCATTTAGATAGAAATAATTTGTTCTTGCTACTTGATCAATGATATATGGCCCTAACCATAAGCTGTCGAACTTTCTGTGTTTCCCAGGTTTCTCCCACCGTTTGTCCCAATGCAAGATTGTTTCACCAACTTGAAAGGACCTAGGTCATGCAGATCTATCAAAGGTTCTCTTGACTTTGTCTGAATTTCTGATACTTTGGTCTAGGAAATTTTTTCTACTCTCATCTAACTCGATCAACTGGTTGATTCTGTTTTGAATGGAATCATGATCTAAGATAAAGGTTTGGAGAAGCTAATACACTGGAATTTTTAAGTGGACAAGTAAGGAGACATCTAGGCCATAGACAACTTCAAAAGGGATCCTTCTGGTTCAACTTTTCTTTGTGATTCTATCAGCCCATAATGCAAAGTTGATCTTGCTATCCCAAGCCTTTTTATTATCACCAACAGTTTTCTTGATTATGGTCATTAAGTTTTTATTACTTGACTCAGCTAGACCATTTCCTTGGGGATAATAGTTGGATGAATGGGATAGGACAATGCTGTACTTGAAACAAAAGGATGACATCTCAGAGGAAATGAAGCACGGGCCATTATCTATGATGATTCTGGCTGGCACACCGAATTTTGTGATAATCTTATCTTCTAAGAAATCCATGACTACAACATCGGTTGCCTTCTTGGTGGGTATTGCATCTACCCACTTGGTGAAATAATCAGTGGCGATGAGTACCCAAGAATAACCAGTTCTTGAGTTATTCTTGAACTTACCAATGAAATCAATCCCCCGCTGCTGGAAAGGGGCTTGGACTACTATTGGGTTTAATGCAAGGATTTCGTTTGTTGCTTTCCAATGAACAACTGACACCGAGGTCAAAATATGATTGACTTGTGCACATCTGAAAAGAGGTTTGACCAATAGTAGTATGCTCCAAGGATTTTATGAGTGGTTGTTCTTGCTGCAAAATGTCCACCACAAAAGCCTGCATGGAACTCAACCATGAGTTTTTTGGACTCGGGTTCATCGACACATCTAAGTATTAAACCATCATGGTTTCTCCAACCCAAACCATATTTTGTTAAACAATACTTAGTTTCTTTTAACCTTAATTCTCTTCTTTTAGTGCCAAGTAGGTGATCAAGGCATATAAGGTTATAGAGGAAAAATATGATGTCAATATACCAAGGGTGTTGATCTAATCTCTGAAGCTCGTCTGATACACTTTGTTCTGGATCATTGTTTTGGAAGATTATTTCTAAGGTTTTTTCATTTCCTTGGGTCAACATACTTGCAAGACCTTGTCCCTTAATTAACTTAGTAGGTTTTATCTCTAAATAATACTCTTGAATCTTTGAAACCCACTTACCCCTGATTCCTAGACAATCTTGTTGAGACATGATATCCTTAACAACTGCATGGGGTACATACCCAATGATTTTGGAGTATCCTACATAAGTTCTGAAATGTTTAAGGGTCTTGACAAGAGCATAATCCTGTTTCTCCATGGTGGTATACTTCAACTTTGAATGTTGAAATTCTCTACTCATAAAGGCTATAGGTTGCTTTTGTCCCTCCTTATTCTTTTGAAGCAAAGCACCAGCAATGTTTTCCTCCAAGGAAAAGGAAAATATCTAAAACTCCTTGGAATAATTTGGACTGATCAAGACTGGGGACTTGGATATGGCATCTTTGATAGACTTGAAAGCATATTTCCCTTCATCTGTCCACTCAAATTTAGCATATTTATTTAACAATTTTTGTGGAGGCTTCATTAGTTCTGCTAAATTTGGGATGAATCTTCTTATGAAATTAATATGACCACTGAAAGACTAGAGTTTCGTAATGGGTTAAATTTGCTTAGGATTGACTTTGACACCACCCTTATAAATGATGCGTCCTAACAACTTTCCTTCATTAACCCCAAAGATTGACTTAGCAGGGTTTAAGGAAATACCATATTTCCAAAATCTTATGAACACCTGCCTAAGATGACTTATGTAGTCAGATCTTTCTTTTGAGAAAACAGTTAAGTCATATTGATATATTTTGATTATTTTTCCTATAAGTTCTTTGAAGGAAAAATCCATGGCTCTTTGGAAGGTGGCACCAGCATTTAATAATCCAAAAGGCATTCTTAAAAATTTATAGGTGCCCCAAGGTGTGGTGAATGTAGTTTTATGTTGATCCTCTTTATTTACCAACACTTGTTTATAACTGGAAAATCCATCAAACATGGACATCATTCCTGACCCCATTACTCTTTGAAGCAATGTTTCCATGTTAGGAAATGGGTAATTATCTTCAAGGCATGATGTATTCAAATTTCTAAAATCTATACATATTCTAATTGACCCATTCTTCTTTCTAACAACAACTAAGTTGGAGCACCATGATGAATGTCTTGTAGGTGCTATGATCCCTGCTGCTAACATCTTCTGAAGCTCCTTCTACATAATTGGGGCCAACTTAGGATTTATTTGCCTAATTTTTTGTCAAAAAGGCTTGACCTCCTTAGCCTCTTCTATGAGGGGAATAGTGTGTTGAAACACATCTTCCAGATAGGATTTAAGCTCATCATAAATAAATGCCAACACATCTCTATATTCTTTGATTAAGTTAATCAAATTGTTCCTTTCCTTTTCTGAAGTACCTTTTCCAACTTTTATTAACTTGAGGTCCTTATCAGTTCCTATGTTTATTTCCATATAATCCCCAAATTTTATTTCTTCCTTTTTGTTTTTATGATGATCTTGTTGATCAAACAGATTTTCAAAAGCTATAAGGCTACCCATGATGTGAATCCTTTCATTATCCTTGCATTCCTGATACTCTTTACCCTCCTGCTGATAACTGATCTTGCAACCTTCAAACTCTTGGAGATTATAGATGAATCTCAAGAGTTGATCATCATCTTTAAACACCTACCAATGATCTACATTATCCAGAATTAATTTCCATTTTTCCATTTCCATTAATCATCTCATCTGAAGGTTGGAGGGTATATGCTGCTACCACCAACTTGTCTACTAACCCATTCATTTCCCTAGGGATATTTTGAATGTTAAGTGCATCAAACCATTCCATGGTGTCCCATATAACATTTCTCTACTTCCTTAGTCTATCACTTTTACACTGATAATGATTCTTAAGTTGAAGGACGACTAAATTTGAATCACCTTTTATGTTCAACATATTTATTCCCATGTATTTAGCGGTTTCTAACCCTAGAAGCAATGCCTCATAATCAGCTACATTGATGCTTCAAACTCTAACATGAAAGCAGAGTTATAGATTTTATTTGAAGGAGAGATGATCACGATGCCCACACCCTTTCTGAATTTGGAATAAGCTCCATCAAAGTACATTTTCCAAATCTCATCTATCTTTTCATCTTTAATGTTTTCCTTAATAGGGGCCATGAAATTTGACAAGATAGCATAGTTTCCAAAGTTATCAGTGCAATGTACAAATTCATTTCCAGGATTTTTAGGGTTTTCTACTTGTCATTTCCTTAGCTTCTCTCTATGGAGTATCACCCTAGTGTTTTCTAACATAGGTATAGTAGAATATTTCCAATCCATTTGAATGTACCCACCAAGAGTTGCGGCCCACTTTCTAGATAGAAAAATACCCCAATTATCTGACACACCAATCACTACCCCATACATCGACATGTCTATGTCAGGATACTTGGCCAACTTAACATATACATTTAATATTATCCCTACCACTTCAACTTCTCTTGCAACCATTGCACAAACATTGTGGTAGGGTCAGGTGATCCTTAGGTTTAGTTGTTCCATTACTTTTCTTGTCATGACATTTGATGAAGCACATGAATCTAACATGTATTTATGAAGGAGAAGGTTATCAAATAAGAGAGAGACATAAAAAGGCGAGTGGTCTTCTCTTTTCATATCAACACTGTTGAGGACTATAGGCATATACATAGGTTCAATATGTTCCTCTTCAAATATAACATTATTACTAAGGGGAGGATCCTCTTTGACAACATCATGATTTTTATTCTGATACTCTATGGATTTAAACAACTTTTCCTTTTAACCAGGAATTTTAAGGATATGAGTTGCATAAACAGAAACCTTAACACTACTTAACCATTCTGCCATGTCAATCTTTGATTCTGGGATAATAGGGGGATGTGGGAGAGGAGGAGTGGCTACCTTAGGTTTGTAGTGTTTAGCTGGTGAATACTTCTCATTTCTTTGATAAACTACACCCTTGAATTTATCCTTCTTCATTTCCTGAATTTTTTCTGGAGTAGGCATTTCACCATAGAAGTTGGAAAGGAGGTTCTTCTCATAAATGTAATCTGTGGCTTGCTACCAATGCTGGTTTGATAAATGGTAGGCTTGTCCTACCATGTATACATGATTATGCTCGCTTGAAGTTGTTTCCTGACAACTAACCTCAGGAAGTCCATGTTCCATGACTTGATTTGCAATATAACAAGTGCTTTCTTGGTGGAATTGTTCACAAGGTCTACACCATTGAAGTACTTACTCTACCATGTTAGCTAAGTCTAATTGGTTTGGAATCCTAGGCTCTTGTTGAGGGGATTTCTTCTGATACATCTGATTTTTCTTGGGATGAAAGTTCCTAGGTCAATTATTCCTTTCCATTATGATCAATCTATTCTACATGTGATTCAATTGTGCAGCATGATTGGCCATTTCTTGGTTTTGACTAGTAACCAAGTTTTTTATCATGTCTGCCACCTTTTCCATAGATATTTAGAAGTTCCCTTTTCTTCTGATTCAATAGCTTTACTCTTGGTCTCTTTGTTGTAGGAAGTGTTTCCCCTAGTGTAACCTAGAATGTTGGACTTTCCTGAAGATTGCATATTTTTTTCTATTTTCTCAGCCAAATCCTGGGCAGTTTTTAGATTGGCAATTTCTTTATCTCTAAACTAGTACCTTAAGTCACCAGTGAAGGATTAAATGTAGGATATGAGGATAGATGCATCATTTGTATTGATGTATCTAAGAAGGTCTGCAACCACATGCCTAAATTTAGTGTTAAATTCATCCATGGTTTCATTCTCCATCTTCTTTATGATATGAAGGGAAATAAGGAGATGTCTTGGTTCCTTCTTTTCTCCCCATTTATTCCTAAAACCATCTTGGAATTCACTAAGAGTTTTATATGAATCATCATCTAGGTCGAGGTACCATTCTCCAGCATCATCTTCTAAGGATAAAGCAAAGAGATTCATTTTGACATCATCATGGTCATGGGCAACATCATTGCAATAACTGACCAGGTGCTTTTCAAACTTTCGAAGGTGAGACTTGGAAGTGATGGCATTATTGCCCTAAAATATGGGGAGCTTCTTGATAGCATCATTTGGAATGACATGGGGAGCACCTGATATCTGAGAAAATTCAAGGGGTTTGAAGAATTCCGTCATTTCTTGAGATTGGTGAATATGACTCTCTACAAATATGCGATGGATATCTGAGAGGGATTGGTCTCCTAAATATTCAAGGTTTCTACGAGAATTCTTCCTATTCAATCTTTCTTTGATAAACCTTTCAGGATCAGGGAGAGGATTGAATAATTGCTGGCAGTTTCTTTAGGTAGAAATTGTTGGAAGGATGTTAGATAATGGAGTCGCCAGATGGATTGAGTTTTAATTTTTATGTTTTTTAAAGACAAGATGAATCAATTTTTTTTATCTTTTTATTTGTTTAGAAAAAGTTAAGCTAAGTCGTCCTCGGGAATAAAAAGATTTATCCCCGACAACGACGCCAAAAAGTGTTTCCGCCTTTCACACACCTAGGGGGGGGGACATGGCAAAATATTCAATACACTCAGTGTGTCCTTGGGGGCAAGTCTTGAGTTAAGGCTGTCACCTTGTTGTTGACTTCACCATTTAGGCTCAACTCCTAACAAATCCAAGGGGGGTAGACCCTATTAAGTTACTAAGGCTAATTACTTTATTATGATGGTATTAAATTGAATAAGTTGCTTAGGAGTTTGAAATTAACAATTAAGAACCACAGATAACAAGATGAAAAATAAACACAAGTAAGCACAATGCTGACACACAATATATATATATAGAAAGAATTAAACAAATAACCAGTGCCTTAAAATGGAGTCACAAAATGATTAAATGTGCTTACATGTGCTTGGAGTGAATGTTTTGCAATTGTCTCTTGGTATGTTTTAAGTTAATATGAAAAATGAGTGGATTAAATTAGGCGAGGGGGCACTCAAGATATACCCGAGGGGTACTTAGAGTATGTCCAAAAATAAAACCTTCACAGCTACCCGCAAGGTGTTTGTGGGCTCGATGGAGTCTCGGAGACTATGTTCATAATACACCCGTTAGGGTGTAATAGAGATCAGTGCCTCGAGATCACTCTCCAGTTGTTACCACTCCTTTGGGTATTTTTCCACCGCTTGCGGTTTGTTCGAGGCGTTGGATTTTCGTCTGATGGTGGTTAATTGGAGAAAAGTGAAACCTAATTAATCTAGTCACTCACATTTATTTCGATGCAGCTTAATTGATTAGATGAACTACAGCCAAAATGCAGAGCATATACACCACAGTCTTTGTAATTTCTAGTAAATTCTAATCGATGTGTTTTTATTACAAAGAAAACCCTCCAGGAACCTCTTTCGGTCCAAGTGGAACTCAATCGGGGAATCAAGTAGGGGGTTAATTTTAATTAATTTCTTGCAAAAATTAATAGTGAATAATGAATCAGCAAAAATAAAACAAACCAAAGGTTCTCTAATTAAATCTACCACGATCCTCTTTCACCTTTCGGTTCAATTGGGATTCATGGGGTAAGTATTAAAGTTAATTTGAATTTATTATATGGAATATATGATGACAGTAATAAAAGTACACTATTTTACATAAATAAAACTAATATTGAGCAAAAAAAAGGAAAAATGCAGAAAAAGAAAAAAGGACATGAATCCCCCTAGGGGGGATGGGGAAATGGCTCAAAAGAGCCTATTCAAAATTATTTTTTATTACAAGAGGTTAAAATATCATAAAAATGATATAATTCCTCTTTTTTCTTATATAGAATGAACCCAAGATCTTACAAAGTGAAAAAAATAAATATTTCGGGTAATGGGGAGACCCCTTGGGGGTTCCGTATGGCCCATAAGCCACTTTTCGGAAAGAACCTCCTCCTATTTTATGTTATACCTGATAAAAAAAATAAATATTATTAAGCATAAATATTCCCAAAATCACTTTGAAATTACCTTTGGGTCAACACACTTTTAACCGAAAAAAACTAAGTTAAAACTAGTTAAAAAGAAGGTGAAAAAAGGAACCAAGGAAAGCAAGATTTCCTTGGGGTGTTGGATTTCCTTTTGGGAAGCCAATATCATGTGCACTAATTGTTGGATTTATATTTTGAATTAAGAAAGATAAATATAATTCATGCAAGCTACAAATTTTCTTTAAAATGCCATGCAAAAACATGATTTCCCTAAAGCTAGATCTAGAATGCTTATGAAACCTTTTTTTAGAACAAGATCTAGATTATGAGATTTAAGAAGATAGAACTATGTTAAATTTTACTCTAAGATGATATATCTAAACAAATCAAAGCTATGAACCAAGTAACCAAGTAGATTTTAAATTTTAAGAGGCGAAAGAGAAGAAGGAAAGCTTGTAGCTGCGATGATCAACCGTGGAGCTTTCCGGTGGAATGTCAAGGGACTATGCCTTTGAGAAAGTTTGGAGAAAGTGAGGAAGCAAACTATATTAACACCCTATCCAATATAGGAACCTACAACTAATCCAAACGATTTTCAATATGCTTGTGAGATCCAGTTAATACATAAACAGAGATATTGGAATAGCATGCATATAATTTTATAAAGCATGTTAAATCTAGATCTCTAGACATGTATAAAAGAAAAAGAGATAGCCAATAAACTTATTAACAAATTCCTTTCCTATCAAGATCATAATAAACTTATTATCTATCTTTTAGAACTAGATCCACAATATCAAAATAAGCAAGTTATGAACATAGATACATGTTACCTCAGTGAAACATGGCAATGCTCATCGACACATAATAACATGACACCATCTTGCCTCCAAATATTTTCTTTATTTCAATGAAAAATATAAAAACATTACAAAAGCAATAGCTCTTCAATCCAACTCTAACTAGCTTGAAAAGGAGGAAACTATGCTTTATTTATAGCAAAAAATAAAACCCTAGCACAAAGGGGGCGCAATTCCCAAGGAGAGAGGGACTGCAGCTACATGAGGAGTCAAGATGAGCTTGATCTGAGTCTGATCTAAGTGTAATAGACAATCAGAGTGCTGATCGGACTAACACATCAACCGTTTAATTGAAACACTAACCAAATCACATCCAAATGAGCCCGCACGTGTGGAGGAGAGAGAGAGGGCACAAATCCCAAGGATGCATGTTGTGGTGCACTCCCTCTTCAGCCCAGATCAACTCCTTCAATCAAGGCATGGTCATCTCTAGTTAGTCTGAAGCCAATGAGACTAACTTCAGTCAAATCGGAGCAAAATACACTAATTTAGGAATTTGGATTTGCTCCATTATTTAATTAATTTTTAATTTGGATTTTAATTAAATTAATTAATATTATATTTTTTTTGGATTTTCTCACTTGAGTGATGGGAAAATCACTCAAAACTTAGGAAAAGTCGGTTTATGGGTTTACCGGGTGCTTTGAGTTAGAAAATGAGCATCCCCATGACTGAAACTGATTTCTGAGCCCACTTTTATTACAAAACCAATTTTTCCATTTAGACTATCAAAAACTAGCCTAAGATTTGGAAAAATTAAAACTTTAAAAAAACTTTAAAAATTTAAAAAAAAAAAACGTAGGGGGACTTAGACATGTTCATATGACTCGACCATAATGCCTAGCATGTTTATACATTAACACATAGAATACAATAACCTCAATAGGCCTAACTGCCAAGCTGATGACCCCAACTTTGGAGGTATTGAGTGAAAAACTCGGAAATTATCAGTTGTTTATTCAACAACCAATAATAACCAAGGGAAAAAACACTCTAGGCTGATTGGATTGACAAATAAAGTCCAAGAGACCAAGTCTTTTACAAACACTACCATTCTAGAACATTTTATTACAACTCCACCATGAGGTATGAACATGTGATATAGTACAACAAGCACTTTCCAGAAGCAATTCTGAAGGTCTTTTGATGTCCGAACAAATAATATTTGTCTAGTTCACCAGGCTCACTTGATAGAAAACCACTAAGTACAACTTAGGTGGTAATATACCTATGCTCTGATACCATGTAAGTTTTTCCATTACACCAAAACCTATTGATGTTGATGAACATTTGAAACCCAACAGAAGGCCCTATAACCGGGAGTGGTGGTTAGTCCACTTATTTTATATTCCCATAGGTGTGGCGGTTATACCATGTGGAGGTTGTACCAATAATCCATATATAAATTATTGGCACACCGAGTGAAGTTTGGGTCAAGTTTGAGTCACTATTCGGGAAGACAGATGAAATGAGAGGCCATCATCTTGAGAATGAGCTAATCTCAGTGAGCCCAAATCACTGTGAGACCATTGAATACTTACCAAGTTTAAAGTGATAGTACTTCAGCTAAAACAATGTGGAATAGAGAAGAAATAAGATCATCTTATCTTGTCCATCCTTTCTAAGTTTGGCCTAGAGTATTTTGTATATGTTTCGACATTTCACTCTAGCAAACTTACAACTAGAAATTGGAAGATGCATGCGCTAGTAGGTTTCGTGGAGTCTTTGAATCAAGATAAGGACATGCTCATACAAATGGGTACCATCATAAAATCCAAGGATAAATACCTTGCTGTTGTTGTATCAAATCAATCCCAGAGCAAGAATAAATATTTGAAGCAAAAGGAGAAAGAGAAGAAGGAATCAAGTTCAGAAAGCTCTAGTTCTACTGATGGGATCTTGAGATCCAGGAGGAGGAGAAACAAGAGATAAATATAGAAATGTGATTATTGAATAGGTTTACATATTTATAAATATTTATTCAGAAATAATATGGACATCACGACCAAGCTCCTGGAGGAGAACCATATTTCTCTTCCAAAATTTGCAAAAAGATGGGAGTACAAGCAAGGAAATGGGAAGGATGAGAATGCATTGGGTGCATGGGTAAAACCCAATTCTGTTTTATTTGTTTCTGATATCTATATTTCTTATAGACATTATTATATATCAGAACCTGAAACCTCCATCCCTTCCTTTAGAAAATTCCTAGTCAATTCATCAAAGCATCCTCCAAAAACTATTCATTTTTTCACTAGCCTTTGATGTGCCTTCTGAAAGACCTTTCCCAATACAATAATATATTTCCAATTATGATTCCTAAGATGATATACAGTATTATATACATCTTATTACATTCATCGACTCATTTCCCCAACCATTTCATGACCAAAAGGCCAAACAACCCTCGAGTTCACTACTTTGAAATTCAGAAAATTGTCTAGTTTCCAATGCTATGTCTCTGGTATATGTTGTTGTTATGTCTTGTATGTATTTCATTGGTTGTACAGCCATATAATTGGCCTTCATGGGACTCTTTTTCCATATTTTTGGACTTTCTTTTACTACCCATGGTTGAAATCTCAAGTCTCCAAACCTTCCAAGTTCGCTCAATTGTAATTGTGATCTAGTTGCTCACTCTTCTCTTGCTATGGATCCATTCCCTCATGGAGAAACCATACCTATGATATTTTATTCTTTTTATGACATTTATTATGATATTTCAGAGCCTCATGATATTTGTTACAAAGTTATGAATTTTCTTCATCAAATTGGGAGAAAGATTCATGGTTTTATTCATGATATGGAAGCTACACATAATGCATATTTTGTTGAATCTTTTGATGTTATTTGGGAAAGAGTTTGCAAAGATATATTTTACATGGTTTATTATGCTATTATATCATAGTTTCTTGCATAAAAATAAATTCTTATGATTCCCCTCCATCATCAAATCATGACCATCAAAGGGCCTCTCCACATGATCCTTGCTTACAGCACTTTGATGCATTGATGCATGATCTTGGAATCCACAACATCTTCACCAAGTCCATCACCAAGAAGTTATTATTTCAGCTCATTCAAGTGAATAAGAGGACCTAATGAAGACCTTTTTATCTCTTTCATATACATTTTTGAGGGGATTTTTTTTCCCATGAGGTTTTACTCCTTACCTTGATTACATGGATTGATAAACATTGTTGTAAAAGGTGACTTGTGCCTTAGTTTCCAAGGCCTTAATAAATATTTTTTATTAAATTGTACTAATTATGGATTAAGGGGGGATGTAGGAGAATTAATACATCCTTAGTCCATAGTTTTTACCTTAGTCTAACTTTATTTTCCCACATGCAATGATATCCTATGGTTTAGACTTAGGAGAGTTAATTCATCAAAATATCTAGTTATTTTGGCATGTTCACACCTACAATAGCACCCTAGTTTGGTAAATATATCCCATGTACACCTCATTAATTCCTTGGGGTGCTACTTCATTGATTTGGGATATACAGGTTTGACTAAGGGCACTAGTGGTCTATTTTGTCTATTTTGGCTCTCCTAGGAGCATTTATTGCCACCTTGAGCCTCCTACTCACCTCTATCTTCTCACCCACGCTTGTATAGGACTCATTAATGACCCAACACACTTCACCAATTTTCACATGAGGTTTTGTGACTGTTTGGGCTGAGTTGGAGCTCCTCTGGTCCACTTAGGGGGGATTGAGGTCAAATCTCATCATGACACTTGTACTTTCCCAATTAGTTGCCAGATCCACTCAAATTTTTTCCAATGTATTGCAAATGTGTACCATAACTCTATAAGATGTATGGTAATAATATGATCAATAATTAGCACCATTTTCATGTGTTATTCCAGCAATTTTTTGTCTCTTTTGTTGTTCTCTTGTACATTTTGTCAAACGCTTTGAGTGTGAATTTGTTCCAGCTCCTAGATCTGATTGAGAAGCAAATTCTCACACATATATTACATGTTTTGAAGTCTTTTATATATTTCAAAGGTTTGTTATCCATGACATTAGTCGTATTTGGAATGATATTAAACATCTTTGTATATGTTCTAAACACTTATGGTTCATATCGCATGTCCATCCATCATTCATATTTTTACACTCATTAGTTTTCCGCAGTTGCTCATAGTTTTCCTAGTCTAACCCTATTTCCTCACAGAGTCACTAAAGCCTTTGTCTTTATTGTTCCATATGCTAATGTTCCTGATATATCAAATTTTATTAGCCTCATATCAAATTTGGGAAGGTGCTACATCATATTGGAAGAGTGACATGTATTCACATCACCATTTTGTAGCTATTCAGGGAATTGATTGTGAAACAAATTGTCTTAATGTTTGTACTCTTTTGGAAGGAGTATGCACAAATATATTTTCCAAATCATATTGTGTTTGCAGGTCAGAGTTTGTCAGTAGCAAGAAGCATTCAGATAATGCTCCTACTTCATTAGTTGATGAGATACCAGGAGTCTCTCCTCTTTCTTGTTAATGTAATCGTAACTTCGGAATGTATTCACTTGTATTTATTATGTATTATACCCCGGTGTTTATTCTGGGATGTGTCTATAATGTATTTGAGTCATGTCACGCCCCGATGTTCCTATCAGGAGTTTCTATAATGTAAACAAGTCATGTCAAGTCATTGTGGGTAACCCTCCTATTGATCAAGGGTTAAAGTCCCCGCAGTTCTGGGGCACTAGGGTTATTAGACTCTCCTAGAGAAGTCAACCCTAGTAGTTTATTTTCAAGTCAGGAATTAGTATGAATAGAGAGTGAGCCTCTCTATTTATCACACACTCACTCACACTGAGTTGTAGCACATAGCTGAGGAAAAAGAAGCCACTGGTGCTAGTAAGAAAGAGGCTACTGCTGTCGGGAGATCATCTTACTATTTTGGTGTCTTACTTTTGGTGCTAATTCTATCTCTAAGGAAGTTGTGGGTTTTTCTCCATTTATGGTTTCCCCGAGGAAAAACACTATCTTCATTATCTCTTGTGTTTGATTGTTGTGCTTGTTATTCTCTCAGTTAAATATCCTAATATAATGCTAGCTTAATGTTAAAAATCTAACATGGTATTAGAGCTAACCTGAAAAGAAGACATTGTGCAGCTGTGGAAACTAGAGATTCCTACTTTTTGGATCTCTCTCCACATATTTTTATCAAAATAAGGTTGGGCTGACACTCCTCCCTAGGGCGCATCTTTCTGTCGAAGCAGAATCTAATTTTGAGCATTTTCAGTTTTTGACCCGACACTACTCCTGAAAATTAGGGCTTTCCACAGAAGTGGAATTTTTGAGTGAGCCTAGGCCTGGATTGATCTCCTCCTCAAAATTGAAGTATGAGATCAATATCAAAGAATTTGGTCGGACAGAACTCCAAAAAAGTCAAACCCTAATCTGCACCTTAACCAGCACTCCAAAATTTCAGCTCCAAATCCAGATCTGACATCTTGACCTGGTAAGATCTAAATATTTTGTATTTCCATTTGAGGTTCTCAGTTAATATGTCTCATCATACCAAGCTTGATGAAAAGCTTTAGGGAGATGATAAATTCCAATCCTGGAAGTATAGGATCTCCCTGGTCTTGGAAGAAAATGAGTTGGACTCCTATATCAATGAGGAGGTTCTAGTTCCAGAGGGACATGAGGCTAATTCCTTTCACAAGAAGAAGTTAGTTATGGATAAGAGGATTATTGTTGATTCAATCAAGGATCACCTCATACCACAGGTTTCCTCCCTAAAGACATCTAAAGCTATGTTTGATGCCCTAACCAAACTGTTTGAAGGGAAGAACATAAACCAGAAGATGACTTTGAGAAACTAACTGAAGAATGTAAATATCCAGAATGCAAATACCATCTAGTATTACTTTACAAGGGTATCTCAAATAAAGGAACAGCTGGAAGCAGTAGATGAAGAAGTGGATAATTCAGAGATTCTAATGACCACCTTGAATGGTCTCCCTAGATCATGGGACTATTCAAGGATTTTGTGCCAGAAAGAAGTTAGTCAAGTTCAGCAGACTATGGGAAGAATTCTTTGAAGAAGAATCTCGAATAGCAGCTCGAGAAGAAAAGATGGGAAGTGAAGATCAAGCTCTCATAGTACACTCTAAGAAAACCAGAAGAAATTCTCATCACCCTAGAGGTAAGCACTCTCATAAAGATAACACTAGAAAAGATTTGTCTAGAATCAGATGTTATACATGTGACGAGAAAGGACACTATGCTAGAGAATGTCCTAGAAACAAAAATGTCTCCCACGGGAAGAAGGGAAACAAGAGAATACATCGTGCTCATGTTGCAGAGGATGATGAACATTCCACAAATAGAATCAGACATGAAAGTGATGATTCCTCAAGTGATGAAGAATATGTTTTGATTTCTTCTCTCATGGGAAACATTACACATGGAAGTAATTATTGGATTATAGATAGTGGGGCTTCCAAACATATGACAGGATTCAAAGAATCCTTTGTGAAACTATCAGAACATGAATCACCACACAAGGTGAAACTTGGAGATGACTACCGGTATCCAATAAAAGGTAGTGGGGAATCCTCCTATAAGCTAGACTCTATAAAGTTTATGGCAATGAAGGAAGTATTGTTTGTACCAGGACTAAAGAAGAACCTCCTCTCCATATCTTCATTATATGCAAAAGGCGTGAGAGTTGCATTTATAGATGGCCAAGTTATCATGTGGCCAAAGGGAAAGACTATTAATGATGCAGTAGTGATTAGGGAACAAGATGGAGGTATATACAAAATGAAGGGCCATCCAGAACAATCCTTGGTCCATGACACAGTAGAGCCAAATGAACTTTGGCATAGAAGGATTGCACATGTGCATTACAGAATACTACCACTTGCAAGCAAAGCTGTTGAAGGTCTTCCAGAAATTCAAGCAAAACATGATGGAGTCTACAAAGGATGTGCAAAAGGAAAGAACACAAAGAAGACTTTTCCAAGTAGGGAGAGCAAGGGAAAATGAATCTTGGAAATCATCCACTCCAATTTATGCAATCCAATGTCATCAAGTTTATTAAGCGGCTATGTATACTATGTTTCTTTTATTGATTACTTTTCTAGGAAGACATGGATTTACTTTATGAAGAACAAAGATGAAGTTTTCAGCAAGTTCAAGGAATTCAAAGCCTTGATCGAAAACCACACTGAAAAGAGGATCAAGACCTTTTGATCAGATAATGGCACAGAATTCACATCAAATGAATTCAAAGAGTTATGCAAAGACTCAGTGATTAAGAGGGAGTTATCCACTCCATATAATCCAGAACATAATGGGGTTGCAGAAAGGAAGAATAGAACTATCATGGAAACTGCAAGAGCAATGCTTCATGATCAAGATCTTCCCATGAATCTATGGGCAGAAGCTTCCAGAACAACGGTGTATGTACAGAACCATACTCCCCACATAGTACTCGAGAAGAAGACACTTGAAGAATTATTTTCCAGTAAGAAACCAGAAGTCAGCCATCTCAGAATATTCGGATGTCTAGTGTACATACACATTCCAAAAGAAAAGAGGACAAAGTTAGATCCTTCAGGAAAGAAGGGTATATTTGTGGGATACTCTGAAAGCTCGAAGACTTATAGAATATAATTCCCAGGATTCAAGAAGATCGACATCACCAGGGATGTAACATTTGATGAAGACTCAGCCTACAACAAATCCAGAAAGAAACTTGCTGAAGTTCTTGAAGAATCGGAAACACCCAGAATTCATAACACAACCATGAACGAAGAAACTAAAGAAAAAGATCGAGAATTTGAAGAACCTCAAGAACCTATAGATCCACCTCATGAGAAGAATCCTCATAAGAGGAAACCTACTTGGGTACGAGAAGCTATCCAAGGTGCAGAAAGATATGGGGCTCCAGAAGAGAATCACAGAGAAAGAAAGAGGACCAGGTCCTGCTTCGGATATGTAGCATTATTATGTGATTTCATCGATAAAGAACCTTCCAACTATGAAGAAGTGATGGAAAGGAAAGAATGGAAGGATGCTATGATCAAAGAGTATCAATGGATCATGAAGAATGATGTTTGGGATGTTGTCCAAAGACTAGAAGGGAAGTCGGTTGTAACTTCCAAATGGAACTACAAGATCAAGCATGCTGCAGATGGTAGCATAGAAAAATATAAGGCAAGATTTGTTGCTCATGACTTCTCCTAGAAAAAAGGAATAGATTCTGAAGAAACCTTTGCACCTGTAGCCAGATACATTTCCATCAAATCAGTACTTGCTCTGGATACAATGATGAAATGGAAGATACACCAAATGGATGTCAAGACTGCTTTCTTGAATAATGTACTGAAAGAGGAAGTGTATGTGGAGTAGCCACTCAGTTTTGAGTCACATGACAGGGAGTCTCATGTGTAGATTCAAGAAAGCCTTGTATGGTTTGAAATAGGCACCTAGGACATGGTATGGTAGAATTGACAACTTTCTATCCAGTTTTGGCTTTACCAAGAGTAAAGCAGATTCCAACCTTTACTACAAGGTTGAAGATGGAAACCCAGTGATACCCCTAATGTATGTAGATGATTTGTTTGTAATAGGTATGGATGGGTTGATTGTTGATACAAAGAGGAAGCTTGTTGCCGAGTTTGAAATTAAGGACTTGGGTATGATGCATTATTTTCTAGGAATGGAGGCAGGGCAGAATGCAAATGGAATTTCCCTGGGACAAGGAAAATATACGGTAGAGATCCTGAAGAGATTTGGGATGATGGAATGCAAGGCCATGACCACACCTATGGCATCGAACCTGAAGCTATTGAGTGATGCTTCATCAGAAGTGGTTGATGCTACAATGTATCATTAGATGATTGGGTCCTTGATGTACCTGATGAACACGAGACCAGATATTTGCTTTGCTATGAACACCTTGAGCCAGTTCTTGACAGATCCGATACATGTTCACTTGATTGTTGCAAGGCATGTTCTGAGGTACTTGAGGGGTACAATTGATTATGGGTTCAAGAATGAGGTGATTTAGAATATTAACCTGGAGGTTTATGTTGATTCAGATTGGGCAGGTAGTGCCATTGATAGGAAGAGCACTTCAGGATGTTGCTTCAGTATGGGATCAGGTGTGATCTCTTGGTTTAGCAGGAAGCAATCCTATGTGGCACTAAGTACAACTAAAGTAGAGTATGTCATAGCTTGTTCAGCTAGTTGTGAGGCAGTATGGATGAGGAAGCTATTGTCTGAGTTATTTGATCTGCAGTTGGATGCTACTTGTATATATTGTGACAACCAGAGTTGTGTGAAGTTGTTGGAGAACCCTGTGTTCCATGAAAAGTCGAAGCATATCGAGATCAAGTATCACTATATCAAGGATATGGTGCAGAGAGGAGCAATGAAGCTTCAGTATGTTATGATGGAGGAACATATAGCTGATGTGTTGATGAAGCCATTAGCTAGAGTGAAGTTTGAGTACTTCAAGGAGAAGCTTGGTGTTCTCCAGATCGAGGTTCCTTCCAAGGAGAAGTGATGAGTCTGTGAGCCATTCTGACATGGTGAGAGGATTGGTTCCTTCCATAGTTAGATGTAAGGGCTAATCCATTCTATCATGGTGAGAGGATTGGTTCCTTCCATGTTAGATATGAGTGCTGAGCCATTCTGATATGACTGTAGGATTGGTTCCTACATGATTAGATACAAGGGCTATTTCCATTCTTTGAATGGAGGTACCTGGTTAGTTACCAGGAATACTTAGTCTGGGACTAAGGGCCATTCTAATATGACTGTGGGATGTGTTCTCACATGATCAAATATGAGTGCATGGCCATTCTAATGTGATTGAGGGATGTGTTCCCACTTGATCAGATATAAGGGTTGTTGCCATTCTTTGAATGGAGGTACCTAGTTAGTTACCAGGAAAGCTCAGTCTGGGACTAAGGACCATTCTGATATGACTATGGGATGTGTTCTCACATGATTAGATATGAGTGCATGGCCATTATGATGTGATTGAGGGATGTGTTCCCACTTGATTAGATATAAGGGTTGTTGTCATTGTCTGGGAGAATGGAGGCACCTAGTAAGTTACCAGGAACCCTTATTCTGGGAATGAGTGCCCTTCTGACATTGTGAGAGGATTAATTTCCTTCCATGGTTAGCTGTAAGTGATGTGCCTTTTCATAGATGGTATTAGGTGTGTACTACCATGTTTGTGATTGTAAGCGTTGTGCCTTTCCACAGATGGTAGTAGGTGTGTCCTACCATGCTAGTGGATGTAAGTGATGATCCTTTCCACAGATGATAGTAGGTGTGTCCTATCATTCTAGTGGATGTGAGTGTTTTTCCTTTTCATAGATGATAGTAGGTGTGTCCTATCATGCTGGTGAATGTAAGTGTTGGGCCTTTCTAACAGGGTTGTGGGATGTGTTCCCGCATGGTCAGATGTGAGTGTTGGGCATGCCTTTCTGACATGGTGTTGGATGTGTTCCTCTCATGGCCAGATGTAAGTGCTGGGTGGGACATTCTGAATTAGGGTTAGATATAAGCGCTGAAGAAGACCTACATGGAGGCTAGTCCTACAACCAACATGAAAAAGGGATGGCTCTGTAGAACTTCCTGTGATGAGAAGAATCATGAGATATCACCTGTAATGATCTAGTGATGATGATCCATCATTGATGATCTAGATAGAGTGATGATCCAGATCAAGTGATGATTTTCCATTGATGATCCAGATCGAGTGATGATCCATATCTAGTGATGATGTTCCAGTGATGATCCAGATCCAGTGATGATATTCTAGTGATGATCCAGATCCAGTGATGGTCCATATCCGAAGATGAAGATGACTTGAAGATGACAAGCACTAGATGATGATCCATATGATACAGAGAATAATACTTGTGCTGATAAATTGTGTCAAGAGAATACCTTCCTAGTTAAGAGGGAGTCTTTATGTAATTGTAACTTCAAAATGTATTCACTTGTATTTCTTATGTATTGTACCCCGATGTTTATTCTAGGATGTGTCTATAATGTATGTGAGTCATGTCATGCCCTAATGTTCCTCTCGGGAGTTTCTATAATGTAAACAAGTCATGTCAAGTCATTGTGGGTAACCATCCTATTGATCAAGGGTTAAAGTCCCCGCATTTCCGAGGCACCAGGGTTATTAGACTCTCCTAGAGAAGTCAGACCTAGTAGGTTATTTTCAAGTCGGGAAATAGTATAAATAGAGAGTGAGCCTCTCTATTTATCACACACTCACTCGCACTTAGTTGTAGTCAATAGATGAGGAATAAGAATCCATTGGGGCTAGGAAGAAAGAGGCTACTGCTGTCGGGAGATCATCTTACTGTTTTGGGGTCTTACTTTTGGTGTTGATTCTATCTCTGAGGAATTTGCAAGGATTTATCCATTTATGGTTTCCCCGAGGAAAAAAACTATCTTCATTGTCTCTTATGTTTGACTGTTATGCTTTTTATTCTCTTAGTTAAAGATCCTAATATAATGCTAGCTTAATGTTAAAAATCTAACATTTCTTCATGCAGATTCAACACTCTAGCGCATGATCATGGAGTTCATGATTTCTTCATCAAGTTTTTCACCAAGAAGCAGTTCATTTAGCTCATTCAAGTGAAGATAAATAAATTTTGAAGACATATTATTTCAAATTTTGTGCCTTGTCCTTTCTTGAGGGAGGATTTTCCCCATGTGGTTTTTCCTCTCTCCTCAGCTTTTTGGATATGAATAATTGTTAAAGGGTGACCATAGCCTTGTTGTTGGGACCTATATACACTTATATTTTTGACATACCATCATAAATTAATACTTAAAAGGGGGTGTGGGAATATAATAAACCACTCATAACCTAGGATAAAATATTTAATCATTATTTGATTAAATTCCTACCCAGTAGCTAATTAGTTGGAATCCACTTGCACCTTAAAGTAAACACATGCCATTTATACCCCAGGAATGATTTATTTCTGATTCTAGGTTGATCTTGACCATTTTATTGAATCCTAGAATTAGTAACCGCGCTTTCCTATAGATTCTTTCTTATTCTATATTTATCCAAATTTTTGTGGATAAGGTAGAGCTAGTTAACTAGGAAACTGATATCTTTTGTTGCCAACCCATCCTCCATTATTTTCTCTCCATTTTCTAGTATTATCATGTTTTTCCATCACTCTTGACAACTCACTCATGATTTTTCTAATTCATAAGGTCCTTGACTGATTTGGGTAGTGCTTTAGCCACCCATGGGGGTTTATCATATTTGGTAAGTCTACCTTTCTGATCTTTATGAGTTTTCTCCATACAACTCAATTTTACCTATGAGGGATTTACTATTTATGTACACTATTATTCGTCATTATTCAATGGAAGGATACAAATCAATATTCATCTCTTCATTCATGTGATTCGGTCTCTTTTCTTCTCTCTATTTTTCCCTTGTATGCTTGAGAGAATTATGTTAGTAGAAAGATCTATTTCCTGTGCTTCTACTTAGCATATTTTACCATAGTATTGGAGCCATTATTTCTACACTTGAATTGTGCATCTCTTCTTGAAGGATATTGAATTCCTCTTCTTTTGATTTATGCTCTTCTTTGTATTTCGACAATCGTTCTTTCAAATATGCCTTCCTTCTACATTTTTCAATTTCGTCAAGACCACTTATGAGTTGAGCCTCTAGGTCCACCTCTCCTTCTACATATGATTCATCATCTGAAGTTTGAGTTTATATTCCCATGAATAGAATTTCTTCATTTTCGTCATCTCTTCGTATTCACTATCTTCCATGGAATATAAGTTTTTCTTCTTTTTTATTAAATTTCTTCTTGTATATAGTTTTACTCTTTTGATCTTTCTTATGACTGCAAGGTTCTTCATCATCACTATCTTCTTGTTTTGGGTAAGGACACTTTCTGGAAAAAATTCCAATTCTTCCATTGTTAATGCACTTTAGTGGTTGCTTTCCTTTGTACTTTATAGCATCTTTCTTATGTTTATTGATGAAAAGATATTCATCTTCATCTGAGTTCTTTGATTAGTTCTTGGGTAAAGCTTAATATTTCTTTGAGTGTTTTGTAGATTTAAATGCTGCCTCTTTTCTTGATTTTCCATTTTGTTATGTTCTCTTCTCATAGGCAGTGAACATCCCATGTACCTCATCCACTGTCAAAAGTTCAAGATCATCTCAATATTATACACTATATAGTTTTGGGTTATCTCTTATTGGTATGGCTCTTAGTACTTTTTCAACTACCTCTTTCTCTTTTCTTTCTCCTCCCATACCTTTAATAGAATTGACAATTTCATGATCTTCCCTTAGAATATATTTGAAAAAAAAAACATCTTCTTTCATATTTCAACTTTCAAACTTTTCTTTGTGTGTTTGAAGTTTGGATTTTTTGACTTTGGATGCCCCTTTTGTTGGCGCGGGGTTGGAGTGCACAAAGTACGGTACCACCATCAACAGGAAGGACATCGACAAGCATAAAAGTGAACCATTGAGGACAAATAAACCAACAAATAAGGATTTTTTAGTTGAATTAGTTAGCGATTGGTAAAGTGGGCCATTTTGTAACAACTTAGTGAATCTATAAATAGAGTTAGAATTGTAAATAAAAAACATGAAGAGATCGATAAGGAATGATTTTTTTTGGGTGATCTGGTTTTGGAATTGATTGTACGAAGACTCTTCTTGTGAAATGAATTTGTTCAGAAATTTTGGATGTTTTGAGTTGTAATGTCTTGTTTATGGGGATTATGTCGTATCTAAAGATGTTTCTTGTATGAATTCTATTTTAAGCTATTTTCTGCATTATTTGGTTAGATCTTTTTTGAAATGCAATGGATCAGATAAGTTGATGAATATGAGTTGATCAATGATTATGATATATCTATTTTTTCTTTTAACATTCTATGAATGATGAGAAGTATCATAGTACTTGTTATTTTAATATATGTTGATGTCTTTTTCAATCTAAATATGGGTTAATATGATTGTGGATCGTAATGATAAGTAAAACTAGTTAATATTATGGTTGAATTGTATTTGTTGTGATCCTAGATTTTCAGGTGACATTGTGATTGAGTAGAAGATAATGCAAAGTCCTCTTCACACTGCAGAAACTTGGTTCCTACAGCCCTCCCTCAGACATCTCGAGTGAGACTCCATTGGCTATGAAGGTGTTTCTGGAAAGGGTAAAATCTTCCTGAGTCGATGTTTAGTGATTCTATGTCAATCATTGTGGATAGTAGCGTGATGCGAACCCTTGTTGACATATCTATGTCAATGAATGGTTCATTTGTTGGGACCATACTATTAGGAAGAAGAGGACATGTTATGGCATCCGATGAAAATGGAAATTCAGGATTGGTTTGATAAGAAATCCCAAGAGTTTGTGGAAGAAGAGAACTAGAACCCGAGATTGACAATAGAAGACTTCTTGGGAAAAGAAATGGGAAATGATGGGGAAGAAATAGTTAGTATGGTCCCTCGTACAACTTCATCTAACAAATTAGGCCAAGGTTTTTCCAATTAAACAAGTGCCTCATCTACCTATCGAAGTGGAAGGAATGAATATGTATGCATACTTTCATGTTATGAAGGTACTCAATAAAACCATCCCATACCCTGTACTGTTGGGAATCGGTTGGGTGATGGAAAAATTAGTGGTTATCAATTTCAAGAAAAGGATAATGACATTCAAGAATCACAACACAAGGTTCATTTCCCCATTGGATCACCTAGAAGGACAACGATATGTGGAACCAATAAAAGATGAATTCGTGGGAGGATGGGATAGTTCCTATAATTTCTCTTAAGACTACTTAAATCCCATTGTTGAAGGAGAGTTGGGTTGGAGGAGTACTAGCTCCACGTCTTCAGACTCTGACGAAGCGTTAGATAACTGGTATAACCAATTTCAAGAAGTATCACTCAAGAAGTGTGCACGAATCACTCAGTCACTTCCATGGGTAGCAACAGAAGTATCTGATATACTAACATACGAAGGACTACCTAATTTAGTAGTTTTATCAGTGAATTTGAAGACAAGGTATCCAAACCACAATGCTTATTGGGACTACAAGACGCATTGAAAGCTACTCCGACAAGATGGTGGGATACAGATAAGGTATCGATAGAAGACTAGAAAATATATCCACGAATGATGATAATTCAATTCAGTGAGGATGAGTACTACCAAGGAAACAAATGTGATGGGATAAATGATATAAGAAACCATTTGATAACATTCCAAATATCATGGGAGATGAGGCCAAAAGAGGAATGGGTTCACGTGTTCATCCATATGTTGGAAAAAATACCATGGAGATGGTATGTTTATGCAGATATCCGAAGGGGAAAAAATTAGGAAGAACTGACTCTCAGCTTCAACCATACTTTAGTTTCATGAACAAAAATCCATTTATCCATAGTGTGTTACAGTACATTCATGATAAAGTATTGGAGATAGTTTTGACTGGGCTATCGGTGGAATCACAGTGGACACAAACACCACAAATGATGATGACATGTTACAATGTGTTGGTAGAACCCGATGAAGAAGATGATATGAGAGATGTTGATATTCCACTTTAGGAAGGAAGCCACACCATCGAAGCAGTAGAAATGCCATCTGACAAATTTAAGTAGTCATTGCAAATAAAGTTCATTATAAGGATAAAATAAGAACCGAACTTTGCTAGTATTGGAGATTACTGGGATGATTCAGTGATGGGGAAACTCTCTGATCTATTATATGAGTTTCAATACTAATTCTTGATCAAATATTCCAAGATGAAAGGAGTTTAAGGGGATTTGGGAGAAATGAATATTCTTCTGAAACCTGATGAAAAACCAGTAAAGAAGTGACCATATAGGTTGAATCTGAGATACAAAGAGTGTGTCAAAGATAAATTAGAGAAAATGTTGGAGGTAGGAACTATCCATCCCATCGAGTAATTAGAATGGATCAGTCCGATGGTTTTGTAGGACAAAAAATACTGGTGAAATCCAGATCTGTATCGATCTAAGGAAATTGAATGACACAAGTCTTCATGATCCATTTTCGACAACATTTACTAACAAAGTGTTAGGAGTTGGAGGACAGGAAATATATTCATTTACGTATGTATTTTTTTGATATCATTAGATAATAATTACGAAAGAGGATAGCCACAAAACCACTTTCATGATAGAATGGGGATGTTTTATGTGCACAGCGATCTCCTTTGGTCTCAAGAATACACCGACAATTTTTTCAAGGTTATTTTTTGTTGTATTCAAAGAATTCACTCATATATTCCTAGAAGTCTATATGGATGATTGGATCATCAATGAGTTGGTAAAAGACCATATTGTGAACCTTCGATTGATGTTGAAAAGGTGTCAAAAATATTAGATTTCACTGAATCTAAAGAAATGTATATTTTGCACGCTATTTGGAATCCTATTAGGACACATTGTATGAAAGGAAGGCATGTTGGTTGATCTTGCCAATATTGCGATAATTATTGACCTACTAGCACTAGCGATAGTAAAACAGTTGAGGGATACATTGGGCCACACATGGTATTACTGACACTTTATAAGGGGGTACGTAATGATCACTGCACCGATGGAGAAATTATTGAAGAAATATGCAAAGTTTGAATGGAATGATGAGTGCTAGAGGAGCCTTAATACACTATATAAAAAGATGGTTGTAGCACCAATATTAGTTTTCCTGCACTGGAAAAGGGAGTTCCATCATGTTTATGCTTCATTAGTCGCATTAGAAGTAATATTGGCCAAAACAGGAGAAGGATCAATCAACCATCCAATTGCATTTGCAAGCTAGAAGTTGTCTACTGTAGATAAAAGATACATGATGGTAGAAATAGAAGGATTGGTGATGGTGTATGCATTGCAAAAATTACACCACTACCTATTAGGAGGGAATTTCAGAATGTTTACCAATCACTCAGGATTGAACTACTTCGTCAATAAGCCTTTGTTGTGGGGGAATATCTATCGATGGTTACTACTATTCCAAGAATTTGATTTTAAGATCATTGTGAAACTTGACCAACTGAATGCAGGACCCGATCACCTACCAAGGATAGAGTCATGCGAAGAGCCAAGAAACATTGAGGATGGATTATGTGATGCAAAATTGTTTAGATTTGGAATGGTTGATGACCATTATGAACAAATTTTTAATTTTTGGGCGATAGAAAAATACCCTAAGGAGTTCACCACTAGTTAGAAGAAACAACTAGTTGTAAGATCCACTAACTTCCCACTGATTGGAGGGAAACTATACAATATGGGGACAAATGAAATTCAACGCGGATATGTTCTTCCACATGAGCAGAAAAGAGTGTAGGAAGAGATGCATAGTGGGATTGCAATAGGACATTATGGATGACCTACAATTGCCATAAAAAAACTTACAGATGGATTATGGTGGTTGACCGTATACGGTGATGCTGTAGATTATGCTAAAATATGTGATGTATGTCAAAGGATGGGAAAACGATTCCAGAGATATGATATTTTGTTAGTACCTTAGGTAACACTACAACCATTCAACAAGTGGGAATTTTATTTAGTGGGACCTATCAATCCACCAAGAAAAAGAACACGTGCAAGATATATCATCACTACAACTAATTATCTAATGAGATGGGTTGAGGCAGCACCATTGAAGGATTGCACAACTGCAATAGCACCAAGGTTCCTTTTTGACAACATTGTTACCCGATTTGGATGTTCGAATATATTGATGAGTGATCAGGAGCTCATTTTGTTAACCATCCAATAAAAGGGATGACTAAGTAATTCCATATATGGCACAAGAAAAGTACTCCATATCACTTACAAGCGAATTGAGCAAGGTGAAAACATGAATTTGGGAAACACTTTTGCTTGTTTTTTGACAAAACAAACTACAAAATTTTATGTTTTTTAACTTCAATCAAACTGATATCTCCCTTAGGAATTTCACCTTGAAGTAAACACACAAGTTTTAGAGAATTGAATTATCTATGTAGTCATTTTTTTTTAAATTTATCGACATATAGTGGGGAAAGTTTGACGTCCACCAAAGACATATACTTTAAAATTTTAAGTAGGAATAATGAGTGACCTATGTGCACCATATTTTTCTTAGAGATAGTTTTTCATTTTAGGGAAACAAAATTTATAGTCATAATATACACATATTTAACTTGTGCATGGACTATATTTTGAGGTTCTTAGGACTTGAGAACTATTTTTTATTATTTATCAAAACAACATAAGTTCAGAAAATGGTGCATTGTTGACACATGTTGGTGAGCTTCAATTTTCTTTTTAGTGTGACTCTTATTGGAAAAATAAAAAGTACTCTTTTTAAGAGGACAAGGAAATTATGATCTCTATGAATATTTCAAAAATTTTGGTGTTATCTTTATTATGATATTGAATTTTCATTTCGGGTGATTTTCAAAGTAATAAAATTCTTAAGGTATAAGGTTTAGACAAAAAATATTAATAGATAGAAATTCAAATTCAAATGAAACAATTATTATATAATTGGAAAATAGATTTATAGATGAATCCATTTCTACCAATTCCAATAAATAATATTTAAAATTTGCAGGGGTTTGGGCTTGTTGAAGTTGCAGGTTCCAGAAAGATGCCAGATATTTTCGCAGGTTTTGTTGACCATGAAATATTGGCCGAAAAACATCTTTCAAACTCTCGGTCGAGAGTTTAGCTAAAACTCTCATCCGAGAGTTTTTTTTTTAAATACAGCACGATGATTGGTTAAAACTCTCAGCCTAGAGTTTTATTAAGCGCTCGACCGAGAGTTTGAACTCTCATAAAATATCGGCCTAGAGTTTGAGGTTGAATTTTTTCATGTGTTCATCCATGTGCCCTCTTTTTTTCACTCTGTTGACATAAAATTGTTTCCCAAGTCCGCGTTTTCACCCAACAGATGAGGCATTCAACAAGATATTGGAAAATGCACTCACAAAGACATGTGACACAAATAGTGACAATTGGGATATGAAAATCCATGCGATACTATGGGCCTATAGAATGACATGTAAAAGACTAATATGATAGACACCATTCAAGTTGGTTTATGGAAAAGAAGAAGTGATGCTGATGGAATATATTGTCCCCAGTCTATGCATAGCAGGAGTAACAAGAATGAGTGATGAAGGATCAATCGAAGAAATAATCTCACAGTTAGTACTCCTCAAATATGATCGCTTCATTGTAGGTATTCATAATCAAGTAGAGAAGGATCGATAAAATGCATGGCATGATCGCCATGTCAAGATGAAACACTTCCAATGCGAAGATGTGGTTCTCTTCTATAAAAGTAAGTTTGTGAAGCACCCATGTATGATTAAAATGCATTGGATTTGTCCTTACATCATACATTTCATTACTATCAGAGGTTTGGTGTAGTTGCAATAGTTAGATGGAGTACTTCTACCAAAACTAGTGAACGGGAGTTGGCTAAAGTCCTATCAAGACATCCCGATGCGACACCCATGCTAACAATGGCGAATGCTAAAAAAACTGAATAATGGAAAATCATGAAGGAAAGCCCGTCGAAAAAAAGAGAAGTGACGAGAAAAGTTGAACCGCGACAAGATTTGAAACTTGTCGATCTCATATAAGGTGCTAAAGGGTCAAATTAGGAAATAACTGGAGAAATTACACCAAGAGGAACGATGGCACAAGTTGGAAAGACCAAAATTTAATGACCAAGGAATGCATTGGATTTGCAGAATTGATTGAGCATCTAGTCAATCAATGAGGAATTTGGTAATCATGTTTCAAATCTCTTACATGAAAGGATTGTAGGCTATAAAATCAGGACAATGGGCATGATTCGACCCATTGTGTACATTGAGACTAATAATCAGAGAAAATAGAAGAAGAGTTAGAGCAATAATAAGTGTAAGAGAGTAGAGGAGCATTGCAGAGGTCATGACATAGATTATTTCGACTACAAGTACACAAGAAAGACCAGTGGAGAGGGTAACTATAGTAGAAGAACAGACGTAGATTGGGCCTACACTAGTGCAGCTGGTTAGGAAGAAAAGGAGTGCCAGTTTTTTATCAGTCTAGATAAAAGAACCTAGACAACCCGAAGTTCGTTGAGGGGGGCCGCAACAAAAGGAGAAGTTGGTCAATCGACCACAGAAGAAGAGGAAACAATGACAAGGGGAAAATAATGGGGCCAATGATAGTAGACATTCAAGGGTACATACCACCACAAAAGGAAGGGACACCGTTAGTACAAATTGGAAAAAATGCCAAGTATTCGATCAAGATTCTCACAACACTGAAAGGTATCCATGTGATGCCCAACATAGTGTCGTGACTGCAGAAGTTACAATATAATGACCATGACATACAACCATTTATGGAATGTACCAAGGGAACGTATGAGGAAAGAGCACATGACAAAGGAGGTACAATCACCAACGATCCAACACAATGTGAATCGTGAATGCAACGGTTTGAGCTACTGTCGATCATTCATATGTTGCATTTTGGATGATCCGTAGAATTTAATACATGCATTAAGAAACTGTTGGAATGCTTCCATGGAGGTTATTTATGGCTGGGAAAAAAATATCCCAATTATGGTCAACTTGATATCCCAAATCAATGACCTACCTAACGCGAGGGTCAAATCACAATACCTCCAAGGAAAGGACAACGACAAGAATTTAGCAGCAAAGATGCAAAACAAATATGGGGTAGTAAAGGATAAAAGGGGGGGGATATGTGATCGATACCATCAACGATCAAGAAATAAGAATCACAGGAAATTTGTTGACGGTCAAAATAATGCCAAAGAATCAACTAAACCAGTGCATATCGAGGTTCATCGCATCTGGCGAGTAGTGCACACTTGAAGTGCAAATGAGTTGGTCCATTTTCTTGTTGAACGAGTTGATGGAGGATGCAATGTTGGCATAAAAAGATAGTAAGGCATTCACTTTTTCCTAGTTAATAATACTCATTGCGCTAGTTTGATGGATGGAATGAATGCACTACCAAGGAATGGAGGTTAACACTGTCAACACTTGTCGAGGTGCAAGGTAGAAAAATTTGTGGGAGCTCATAGAAAAAGAAAGGAAAAATACCAACGACATCTTGTTCTACCTTTACTTAGATGCACTGCGGGAGGAGGCAGTCAAGGTAACATGAATAATAGACTAAGCCTCAAAGAAGTACCAGATATGGATTATGACACAATATAAGCTAACTAACGAGGAGTTAGAATCCATCATAGAGGAATGGCATGCAGAACAAAAAGTTCAGGTAAGCGATGAAGAACTGTCAGACCCAGAAGATGGGCCACTAATGAATATCCAAAAGGACCAAGATGAGCCCAAAGAATCAGATGATGAAGAAAATTCATAACATGAAGCATCATCAGCAACTCCAATAGAGTTGGAGTTAGAGAAATAACAATAAGTAGCGTGTATGAAGCGTCGATTCGAGCAAGGTGAGGGGAGAAGAACTTCAAGACTCTCTAATGACTAGGTGAACAAAGTATTGGTAGAAATCACTACAGCGGAAAAAAATAATCATGCAAAGGCAACAAAACATGAAACAATATATTTCAACATGGTTACATAGCTACTACAAAAATGCATGAACACAGTGCTTGGGACAAGAATATTGCAAGAAGGAGCATTGCAAAGGATGGTCAAGATGGAAATTGGAACAAAAGTGTGACAAGTTTAGATATTACCATAGGTGATCACAATAGGAGAAGAGGATGTATATGCTTCACTACTAGGGCATGACTTTATCGGCCTTGACATAAACCTACTCCCAATGTCCATGCTGGCATGAATTCAGATCATACCAAGTGAGGAGATAATAGATTGAAAATCCATAGCCCACGATAAACTAGTCTGATCCAAACATCAAGTACAAATCACTGAAGAGGAGCTTCAGTAGCTAAAGGTGTAAAAGGAGGCCATAATCAACGAAAAGACAAAGGTGTTTGAAGACAGGAAATGACTGGAGAGGGAGGTATCCTTGGCCTGTGAACAAGTACATGAAATTATCCTGGAAATGTTCGGAGAAGTAAAGACATTGTAGTTAGGGAAACTTGTTGTAGATATATGAAAGGAAAATGAGGTATTACAAGCTAGAGAGGTACCCAACACACTACTATAGAAGATAGAATAAAGGAGAAGAATGATCGAATATGTCACAATAGAGATATCAGAATTAGAGAAGGGAATCTAAATTATTGTGGAGGAGATAATGCAGTTTTGGGGTAGGTTGGTACAAGATGAATAGTTGCACCAGCTGGACCTATAAATTGGTGAGGCAGAAGTATAGTTGACAACATTAAGAGGATCACTTAAAATGATTCCCCCACTTTTGCAAGTAACCAAGGTAGAAGAACTAAAAGCATTGCAGTAGTGCGTTAACAAGGAACATACAAGGAACCAATGGAGAATGACACATTTGGAGGAACTTTAGGGTACAATAGAAAAATTAGAATTCAAGGCCATGGAATAAATAATGAATACCAAGGAGGATATGAACAAAGTACAAAAGATGACTGAGGAGCACCCGATAGAGAAAGAAGTGGAAGAGTGCCCAGCACTCAGGGTAAATGTCAGAGAAGATATCAAACAAGTTAGGACAAAGTATGATGACTTCAAGTCAAAGTTCAATGCACTGGTTACTTCCAGCTAAGGTGTATCGAGGACAAGCTACAAGTTTATGTTCGGGGCCTGTTGGCACGTGGTTGGAGTGCACAAAGTGCGGTACCACCACTGATAGGAAGGGCATTGATAAGGATAAAATTCAACCATGGAGGACAAAAAAATAGATAAATAAGTATATTTTGGTTGAGTCAGTTAGTGATTATTCAAGTGGACCATTTTGTAACAAGCTAGGGAACCTATAAGTAGAGTTAGAATTGTAAATAAAAAGACATGAATAGATCAATAAGGAATTATTTTGTTTTTGGTGATCTAATTTTGGCATCAATGTACAAAGACTCTTCCTTATGAATTGAATTTATTTGCCAATTTTGGATATTCTGAGTTGTAATTTCTTATTTCTAGGGATTATGTCGTATCTAAAGAGGTTTCCTGTATGAATTATTTTTTGATGTTTTTTATGCATTATTGGGTTAGATCTCTGTCAATCTCCGATGGATCATATAAGTTGATGAATATGAGTTGATCAATTATTATGCTATCTCTGGTTTTTCCTTTAACATTCTATGAATGATGTGAAGTATCACAATACTTGTTAATTTAATATTGGTTGATGTATTTTTCAATATAAATATGGGTTAATATGATTGTGGATCGTAATGATAAGTAGACCTAGTTAATAATGTTTCATTATATTTTTTATGATCCTGGATTTCAGGGTGATATTGCAATTGGGTAGAATATAATGTGAATTCCTCTTGACACTACGAAAACTTAGTTCCTGCATCCCTCCCTAAAACATCACGAATGAGACTGTTCATGCTCTGTAGGTATTGATGGAGAGTGAAAAAACTTTCCAGGCCGATGTTTAGGCATTCTATGTCAATGGTTTTTGACAACAATGTGAAGTGAACCCCTGACGACATATCTGTGTCAACACCTTCATAAGCAATTTATAGCTTTTACCAAGCATGTTTGGTTGTCTTACATTGCATGACTTTATCAAAAATTTAATCTACTAATCCTTTCAAAATTGCATTCATGTTATTTTCATTGGATTCATATTCATATAGTTCATCTCTATCTATAGGTTGTTTGGTATTTTATACCCTTTTTCAACATAACTCAATTTTTTTCATCCAAGAGACAATAGATGGAATTTCATTCTTGCATTCCAAAATGCATAATTATTTCCTGTAAATAATGGAGGTATTTTAGAAGCTAACCCTTCTTGATGATCCATAGTGGTTCTTAATAGGATCTTCATTCTAGTGGCTTAGGCTAAAGTGAAGTATCCCACTCTAATACCAATTGTTGGAATATTGTACAATACTGAGAGGGGGGATGAATCAATATTGGTAATTTTTAATAATTTAAAACCACGTTTAACTTATTCATTAAAACATAGAATCAAAATATAGACAGAACACAACATTTACTGTTGAATCCCAATTGGGAAAACCACAAACAATTTCTATAACTGCAAAACTATATTTACAATTGTTTTTGCAAGCTACAACTTGTTGGAGACACCAATCCCCAGGTTTTTTAGCTACAATTGAAGGATGCTACGACACCCTAGTTTTTTCCTGCTCCAATAGAAAAGGATGCTACAACACCTTGTTTTCCAACCACTGCTACAAGGATTGCAGGATTTCATCCTACCCTAGAACCAGTGTACCACCCTAATTTGATATTTTACTTCAGTTTTGTTTTTTATTATTCATCACTTCATTGGTCTTTGTCTTCACTTATTCTTACATTGATCTAGATTGTTGAGACATCTTTCTTCCACTTCAAACTTATGTTTAAATAATTCTTTAACCATGTCTCTAAACCATTGTGTATTTTCATCATTGTGTCCCTTCAATAAAACCTTTTCAGCAATGCATCTCTTCATTAAGGAAACCTGTCTTTTCATGATCTGGTGCAAAACATCTTGAAACCTTGTTTTGAAAGACCTATAAATTTGTCTTCAATAACCTTTTAGGAGAAATAATACCATGCTCAGATTCACACATCAACAACATGCATACTAATGGTCTCAGATTATTTTTATTAGTTTCCTACAAAATATGGCAAGACTTTTACTAGGGAAACTTAGACGAATTTTTCAATACTTAGTCAATCTTTAGAAAATTTCCCAAAATAGCCTAAAACCTCATTTTGGAAGACTTCTTATTCAAGCACATTTTAGGGGAATTTATACCATGGTCATACGCACACATAAAAAAGATAAAACTTGATGAACTCATATAATTTTTATCAATATCCTACAAAATATGGCAGGAATTTTACTGAGTCCACTTAGGCGTATTTACTAGAACTGAAACTATGCAAATCATACCAGAAAGCACTTTTGGAAGACTAATAACTTCACCTTTAGATAGTGTCTTGACAAACCAATCATATGATTAAATGCCCAAGACAACAATCTAGATGTTTATATCCTCATAATCATTTGATTCATAAAATACAGAAGATGGCATGAATTTTACAGAGGTCCCTTAGGCATATTACGAATAATTTGTACTCTGTCAAATTTTCATAGTTTCAGCAAGTTGTCATACTTTTACAAAATGGCGTAAAATTGTAACCATGACTTCATGAAAGGACTTTAACACCATGATATAACTTTGGAACCTAATCACACATGCCACATTCCATGTCATCATTTCCTTTGTTATTCCTTTGTCATTAATGAATTCTAATTTTCCTATACTTAGTCAAATTTCAAAGTTTCAACAAGTTTCCATATTTTATAGAATGGTGTCAAATTGTAAAAATGACTTCATGAGAGAACTAGAACATAATCATATGACTTTGCAACCTCATCAGACATGTCACATCATCATACATGTCATGTTAGTTCCTTTGTCATTAATGAACACTTTTGACATCAATGGAAACCATACTCAACATTCCCCCCTTTTCGAATTAGTGGAAACAACTCTTGAATTTTCTCCCCATTTGACATTAATGACAAAGGATTCCTTTTGACATATCCCCTTGTCAACATGTGAACCCTTGACATAATTCATTTTTTTTCTTTTTTCTATATCTATTGTAGGGAGATTACTCCCAAGTTTTTTCTAAGATGCTCAAATGCTTCTTTGGGTAGTGGCTTACTGACGATATCAGCTATGTGTTCCCTTGTATCAACATATTCTAGTTTCACCACATTTTGTGATACTTAATCCCTCAAAAAGTGATATTTTATAGAGATGTGATTTGTCTTGGAGTGCATAACAAGTTTTTTTTATATGTTTATGGCATTGATATTGTCACAATTTATCACTATTTAATCCTCATACTTTACAAGTAAGTATTCTAATGTATGTTTCATCCAAATCACTTCAGTACAACATGATGCAACAACAATGTATTCATCCTCTACTATAGATAATGCAATGGATTTTTGTATATTTCTTAGTCATGATACCAAACAACCTCCCAAGTAGAATACTACTCCACTAGTACTATATGGGTCATCAACACTTCCTCCCCAATCTACATCAGTGAATTATTTTAAAGTGAATTCTTGACATCTTGGGTTCCATAAACCATACTCTATAGTACCTTTCAAATATCTAAGAATTCATTTCACTATTGTCACATGTGTTTCTTTTTGGAGCTGATTGGAATCTAACATCCAATCCTAAAACTTGCATCACATCCGGTCTTGTACATGTCATATATAGAAATATTCTTATCATAGATCTATACATGGTATGATCTACTTCCAGCGACTCATCATCCTCACTTAACTTACAACCAATGACCATATGTGTACTAAAAGGCTTAGAATCCTCCAACTTAAACTTATTAAGAAAGTCTTTAATGTACTTGGTTTGAGTGATGAATATCCCTTTGTATGATTGAGAAATTGTAATCCCAATAAGAATGTTAATTCATCCAACATTGACATTTCAAACTCCTTATTCATTAGGGAGGAAAAATTTTCAGTTATCATTTGTATATCGCTTCCAAATATAATATCATCCACATAAATAATAAAAATTATCATATTCTTATCTTCAAACTTTATGTAGAGATTACTATTAGTGACCCCTCTTTTATATCCTTGTTTCTTCAAGTAGCTATCTAGCCTTGAAAACCATGCCCTTGGGACTTATTTGAGACCATAGAGTGCCTTCGTCAGTTTGTAAACATAGTCCTCCTTTTCTGATAAGTGAAAACCTTCAGGTTGTTCAATATGACTTGGTCTTCTAGATTCCCATTCAAAAATACATACTTGACATCCATTTGATATACTTTCAAGTTTCTATAACATGAATATTCCAAGAAAGTACTAATAGATTCAAGTATTTCTATAGGAGAAAAGGTTTCTTCAAGGTCAATACCTTTCACTTAAGCATATCCATGACACACTAGTCTTGCTTTTTTTCTTATCACTTGACCATTTTCATTGAACTTATTTTTGAAGACCCATTTTGTCCCTACAATATTCTTTCATTTAGGTCTTGGGAAAATTTCCCAAGTTTGGTTCATCTCAATTTGATCCAACTCTTCATTCATGGTCTTGATCCAATCATTATCATCTATTGGATTTTGCAAATTTCATAGGTTATAGCACTGATAGTAAGTCTTGTTCATTACACAATAGTTTTCTCTTGTACTAAAACTCTCCCTAAGTATATGATCCATTCTAATGCTAATTTCAGGGTTCTCTTCTCGGTCATGATATATTTTAAAAAATACATTCTTTTTTAGTTCGACCATCATCATTATATTTTTCTTCATCATCTCCATCGATGTATTCTTTTACATCTCCAGCTTGCTTTTCATCATAATGGATGTAGTTTTTATCTACAACACTATCATATTTGGAAACTTCATTGATTATTGGAATATTTGTTTCCTCTGAATATTTGTATTCTAGCTTTCTTCTCCACATATTTCCATGAGGGGCCCTGCTCACAGATCTTCTATTTCTTTGTCTTTTCAAACCTTGATCTTTTATCTTGATTCTGCAATTAGAATCCTTGTCACCAAACTTGTGACAAAAATGACAATATCTCTGGAATGTTATTTTATATTTGTGGAATATTTGAGCTTTGTGCTTCAAAAATTCCTTCTTCTTCATCCCTTCCTTTGTTTCTGAACCTCTACTATAGCCTTCTTTTCCAAAGGACTTATCAGCTTACATCCTCTATCCATATGTCCAAAATTATTACAAGAGTAGCAATGACCGATAGAAATCTGCTTATACATTCTTGTCATTCGTCTTCTAGGAATCATAATAGTTCTATCTTTATTATAAGAGGAGGGAGTAGATTCCGATTATACTTCTATCCCATTGGATCTTGTTCTATCCTAATCCATATTTTTCACTTGATTTTCTTTGGCCACTTAGGATGTCATTCTCATTAATGGTCTGCTAATATTTTAGACTCTTTACTTCTCCCTTGAAGTTATAAACTTATTTTTTAAATATCTGGACCTCTTTCATGCTAACCATCACTTGTTGTCTTAAATTGTGCATCTCTTCTTAGAGGGTATTGACTTCATCTTCTTTTGATTTCTTCTCTTCTTTGTATTTTGACAATTGTTCTTTCAAATATTTGTTCCTTCGTATACATTTTTCAATTTCCTCTAGAGTACTTGTGGGTTCAACCTCTAGGTCCACCTCTCCTTCTACATCTGATTCATCATCTAAATTTTGAGTTTCTATTCCATGAATATAATTTATTCATTTTCAGTTATCTCTTCATATTCATTGTCTTCCATGGAATATAAGTTTTTCTTCTTTTTATTAAATTTCTTCTTGTATATAGTTTTACTCTATTGATATTTCTTATGAATACAAGGCTCTTCATCATCACTATCTTATTGTTTTGGGTAAGGACACTTTGTGGAAAAATATCCAAATATTCCATAGTTAAAGCACTTTAGAGGTATATTTCATTTGTACTTGGCAGTGCCTTTCTTAATTTTCTTAATGAAAACAGCTTCTTCATCATATGATTTCTCTGATTGGTTCTTAGGAAAATCTTCATATTTCTTTGATTGTTTTGTAGCTTTAAATGCTACCTATTTTCTTGATTGTCCATTATGTTATGTTCTCATCTCATAGGAAGTGAATATCCCTTGTAGCTCACCAACTGTCAAAAGTTCAAGAGCATCTTGATCTTCTACAGTCAATACTTTTGGGTGATATAATATTGGTAGGGTCCGTAGTACTTTTTCAGCTACCTCTTTCTCCTTTATTTCTCCTCCCATACCTTTAAAAGCATTGACAATTTCATATACTCTTAGAAGATATTCTGCAATATTTTCTTCTTCTTTCATCTTTTGACTTTTAAACTTCCCTTTGTATGTTTAAAGTTTGTATTTTTTGTTTTTAGAATCCCCTTCATAAGAAATTGAATTTGCTATCCTTCCAAAATTGCATTCAATTTTTTTCCATTGGATTCATATCCATCTAGTTCATCTCTATTTGTAGGTAGGTTGTCTAGTATTTTATACCCTTTTTCAACAGAGCTCCAAAATTTTCATCCAAGAGACAATAGATCGCATCTCATTCACTCCAAAATGCATAATTATTTCATGTAAATAATGTAGGTCCGTTAGCAGCTGACCCTTTTTAATGATCCATAGTGTTTTTTAATATGACCTTCCTTCCAATGGTTTATACTCTAGTGAAGGATCCCACTTTGATACCAATTGTTGGGATATTGGAAAATACTAAGAGGGAGGGTGAATCAGTATTGATAAATTTTAACAATTTCAAACCACTTTTAATGTATATATTAAATCACAGAATCAACAAGATACATGGAACAAAACATTTATCACGGAATGCCAATTGGGAAAACTACAAACACTTTCTATAACTGCAAAATTATATTTACAATTGCTTTTGCAAGCTACAACTTGCTAGAGACACCAATCCCCAAGTTTTTCAGCTACAATTAAAGGATGTTACAACACTCTGGTTTCATCCTGATCCAACAGACAAGGATGCTACAACACCCTATTTTCTAACCACTACTAGAAGGAGGCTACAACCCCATTGCAAGCTCGCAACATTCCCTAGCACCACCCTACCACCCTAATTTGATATTTTTCTTTAATTAAGTTTCTGATTTTTCTTCACTTCATTGGTTTCTTTCTTATATTGTTATTACATTGATATAGATTGATTAGACATATTTCTTCCAATTCAAACTTATTTATAAATACTTGTTTCATCATGTCTTTAAACGATTGTGTATTTTCATCATTGTGTCCCTTCATTAAAACTTTTTCACCAATGCTTATGTTCATTATGGAAACGTGACTTTTCATGAACTGGTGCAAAAAACCCGAAACCCTGTTTTGGTAGAGCTATAAATTTTCCTTCAATCACCTTTTAGGAGAAATAAAACCATGGTATTATACAATGAAATTTTGCTTCTTAGTCCAAGTATCGACTCCATCTTGTCGACACACAAAAGGACATTATGGATTGAAGTGATCGTAATCCTATATATGAGTTGGTTCTTGAGTACATATTGATTCCTTAATCTTTGCTAATTTTTATAGATGATTTTTCCTTGAACTCGTAGGTCTTATTGAGACAAGATGCGTGTCACTCATGGGTCAGCACATATGCAACCAGTGAGTTATCTGTAAAAAGTTGCACTCGTGAGTTTCCTTCATAAAAGTCATGATCCAGTCGCAAGTTCCCTTTTATATACAAGGGAGTTCCTCTAAAACAAACATAAAAATAAAAACATTATTAGTTTAGGGGTAGTTGGGTTCGAAATGATAACTTCCCTAACTCCCCTATCCATCCTAATCCTCGAAACCTCTCCTCACCAGCAACTATAAAGAGAGGGGAGGGGTAGAGGTTTGGAGAAGTAATTTTGGAAAGAAAGGTTATGTTGGAGGAATACATTAGAGAGAGGATCAAGAGGAATCAATTTCTTGGTATGCAAAGAATCTTGTCTCAGATAGGGTTGTAATGCTTCCTGAACTTCTTAATAAAGGTTGTATTTCTTCCAAATTGTCTTAGTGCATGCCTTTGTTGTTATGAATCATGATATGTATTGTTATTTATTATTAAATTCAATTGTAATATATTCATGTTTTTTTATATAAGAATAAGGTATATTGTGGAGGAACATCAATCTTTGTTGCAAGTATAGAAGATCAAAATGATGAGGATCATTTGAGTAAGAAGGTTAAAGCTTGGATCAACTACTGGTAAAAAGGTACATGTTCCACTAACCCTATTTCTCTCATATATGTTCTTGAATACTTGATGTCTACAAGTCATACCCTAGTATATTGGTGACCCTAAGACCCAAATTTATAAGGTAGATATCCCTCATAATATAACTACCAACTCCATTGGTGAGTCTAGTTTGTGTTGGGGCCTCTCCAATCAAGTTTTTTTGCCCAGTTTTGCTCCTTTGTTTTTGTCATGATTTGCAATTATCTAATTTGCAGTCAGTATTTTTGGATATTTAAGATTCTTGGTCATGGTTTGTTGTACTTAAAGTTTCCATTTATTAGTTGAAGTCATGGTTTTCCTGAAGAAAAATCATGAGTGGCTCGTGGGTTTCCCATTGGACAGTCGCAAGTTCCTATAGTAGAGTTTCAAAGCTCTGGGGTTTCCCTTCTTTTGATGATATTTGTCATTTGACTAACCTTTTGGGGTTGTTTCCTAGGTTCTGAATGATCTATTGTCTGGTGCATTTCACTCTTTACTTGTTTTTACAAGCTTTATGATTGAGTATGTTGAGTTTTAATTCATGTGCAAGATTTTTTTTAGGTCTTTCCTCATGGATTTATTGGTTGAAGTATAAGTGGTTCTGTGAGGTTATGTCTTATGTAAGTACTCTAGACTACTTCCTTGTGTCGTATTTCTTTAATAGTTGTTTGGAATTATTTCTTTTCCAATATTTTGATCTACTTTGTTCCCAACTTCAGTAGTTTCTCCCAAGTGGGGTTTTGGCCCAATTTTGCAAAGTTATTCAAAGTTGTGATTATAGGATTTGAATATTGTTTCTTGCATTTATACACATTCATATTTTATGACTTGCTTAGGTGCATTAGTTTTCATTTAGTTTTTCATTTTTGAAAAGACAAAATGAAAACAAAGCATTTAGGTGCATTGTTAGTCTTAGATAGGCTCATTGAATGTTCATTTTTGCATTATGTTCAAAAATAAATAAATAAAAGTAAAAAGTCTTTCATGTTTCAAAGTTCATAAAAAAATTTCCATTTGTTTCGAAAAGAAAATGAATTTAAATAGAATTTGTATTTGAAAATTTTTCATCATATTATGGTTTTTCTTTCTGTTGAGTCATAACACCACGTGTTTTACTTCCATTACCCAAGTAATAATAACTCTAAATTGAACATTATTAATTAAAATTTACTAGTAACTATTTTCTTTCTAGGACCTTACATCAAGTGGCTTAGGCTAGGATGTCAGACTAGGTCATCTTCAACTATCCAAGATCACTTAAACTCAGACTTAGTGACCTATATTCTAGGTAAACCCAAGTTTGCAAGAGATCAACCAGAAATCTCTTCTATCATAGGCATTAAGCATGAGGTCATGTGAGGACTTAGTTGTAGAGACACCCCTCTAGTAATTCGTTCGAGCATAAACCAATATTGTTGTGCATACGGGGGTACTTTCAGTACCACCTTGAGCCCCATGAGGTGTCGTTGTTGTATAGATTTTGGTCTTATATACCCTACCCATGCATACCTATCAGACCTGGACTATTTTGCCAGCTTATTTTTATAAGCTTGGTAGCCTTAGTATCTAGACTTTAGGATTCTTTCACGGGTGACTGTGGAAGGATATTTCAACTATACCTAGGGCACACTTGGGTGGAAACCTCAGATAGCAATTTGGGAGGGAGGTTTGGTGATTGAAATGATTGCACCTTGAAAACTTATCATGGGACCCTAGATAACTATTCTCTGATATTCACTAGTTTTTTTTGGGCGCTAATCATCCTAGATGCTCCTTCGGAAAGTGTATATTTTACATTCCTGTATTTGTGATACTTAGGATTTTTTTTTAGTGGTGTGCTCTATGGAATGATTGTTATTTGTTATCACCTTTATGTGTGTGATTTAAATATTTAGATATGGAGGATCAACCTTCCCATAGGTATCGAAGGTTGCAAGACCTTCCTCCACTCTCAACAATGGATCCTCCACCACCACCTCAAATGCGGAGATTAGAAACAAACGGTTCTTTTGAATTGACTGCAGTTAGTGAAAGTACAGGGGAACCTAAACTTCATTATACTCATACTGATCCCCTTTTTAGTGGAACTTGAATGTTTGTAAGCTCAAGAGTTTGCGAGGAATTACAATTCACCTCTTAATAACTTGAGAGATCCCATTTTAGTGCATGTTCATCCTTTCATTCCACCTGGTATTGGTATTCCACTGAGTTTTTTATGTCTAGATCAGGAGAAGGTATGGGGGATATGTCTGAGACGAATTCAGCCATGATGGACAGTAGATTCTCTCCTTCACCAATGAGTGCAGCTAGGCCAAGTATATATGTTATACTAGTAGTGTATTTAAACTTTAATTCATAAACTCTGGTATCCAAGTGCCCGAGTGGCTAATCCATCAACACCATAAAACATTATTGGTCCATATAGCATGGTGGTCACTGAGATACCCAATGTACATTTCACTTCTTCTCCATTATTTCAAAACACTCAAAGTGGTCCTAGTGGTTCCACTTCATTTTTTCAAGGGTTTCCTTTGTATGGGGAACACATTACTCCATCTGCTCCTTATCTACGTCCTTTGCCTGCTTATGCTGGTGTGTCATCTAAAAGTTTTAATTCCTTTTTAGGTTCCATATTTTAGACTTCTAGTCAAGTTTCGGCTGCACCTTTCGGTATCTTTCCTTTCTCAATTTTCAGTGGGGGAATCACAAATCCTCTATTTGCAATTCTACATTTGGTTGGAATTTGTTCAATGCAGTACAACACACCTTAGGTCAGTAATGCTTTGGCCTTTGGGTGAAATATCTTTCAAAACATTGCTATTTCTTCACATCCAGTGGCTAGGGGAAACCCAAAACTCTCTTTTGGGAATGTTGGTGTAGTCACTTCCTCATCCGAGATTCATCAATATCAATCTCTAGCTCATCCCCACTAGAAACTTTAAACTTGTCACACTTATCAAAAATCATGAATGACCGTGTGTGCCACAATGTGAATTAGCCACTGGTTCTAATTAAATTACCTTCTGACATTCCTAAGTTTGAAGGGAAAACTGTTGAGGATCTGGGTGACCAATGTACGATGTTCCATTTGTGGTTCTCCTCCAAATCATTGAATGATGACTTGATTCAGATAAGGATTTTTAATGAACTCTGACCAGTGTAGCAACAAATGGTAAATAGAACTCTTGTTGATTTTCTACGATAGTTTTCTTGATTTGGAAACCATTTTCTTGAATCACTTTCAACTTCTTGTCTAGTATGATGTCGGTATGGACCTTTTATCGACGTTTCAGCAGAATAAGGTCACTCATATAACTGACCAAATTTAGGATTGGAGAAGGATAAAGAGGCTTATTAAAGCCAATAATCCTCTTGAGTTCATGTTGGATTATTTTTTGAAGTATTTATTGCCTTATATATCAAAATATGTTTCAACATCGGGAGTGACTTTGAAGAAGGAGACCATACTCAGGGCCTGAAAACTATATTTGATATATTCCCAATCTGGGATTCTCCATGAGATCATTCCTAAGGTGCCAAGGTCCACCACTGAGTTTGCTAAAACTAAGCTTGGACCACATGTTGATGGCGTGGTGGGTTTAGTTGACACACCAACTGTAGAATCACTGGCCAAACAAATCGATGAATTGTAAGTGAAGTAATATGAAATAGAGGTAGCGAAGTTTGCCACCCTCTAACCCTAGAACAAGAAATTAGCAGCCTACTAGGAAAACGAACAAGAGTAAGAAGGGTGAGGTAAATAAAAACAACCAGAAGCCCATAAACAATGCTGAGTGGGGGTTAGGGGAGAAAAGAAGAAATCCAAATTTCCTTGCAATGCTTTCCAGGAAGACCATTTCACCTATCAATATCCCTTAATGTATCAAGCATATAAATTGTTGAAACAACAACAACCAGCCGTCCTGAAGGATATGTTTCCCCAAGGACAGAATGAAAATTCTAGTGATCTGAAAAATACCGGGGGCGGGAAAAATTCTCCTTCTACTGATCAATCTTAATCAATATGGTATGATCCCATACTTTATTACAGACCAGAGCTAAGAATTATGAATCGTAGGCTCAGCAAAACGATAAGCAAACTGTCGAAACATAATCCCCACTTTCAATTTATAAACCGACTAATATTGTGCCAAAGATACCAAAAGGTGTCTTCACAAATGCATTTCACAACCCTAACGTGAGGTTCAAATACTCATTTGTAGAATATTTGGTCCAAACTCCTTATGCGATGTTAGCCTTAGAAGTGCTATAGAGTTGTCCTTCATAGAGACATGGACTCTTGGAGGCCATAGGAAGAATGGAATATGCGATCCTAATAGATAAGTTTAATCTTTTTAATGTCAAACCATGCCTACCTTACCATGTGGCCTTTTTGATTGATGTTTTCCATGGCGGAGAAACCATTGGACAAATAGTGATAGACAAAGGTGCATCCACATGTGTAATGTCGATTTCATGTTAGAAGGCTCTGGGATCCCCTGAGTTGGTTGCATCAAATACTTTGTTGACCGTTTTCAACAGAAGGTCTTTCTGTCTGCATGGTATCTTGTCACCTTTTGAAATAAAACTAGCAGGGAAAACAATCTTAGTGGAAATTGATGTAATTGATGCCCCTCTTGACTATAATTTACTTTTTGGGATGATTTGGACCTATGCAATGTCCGTTATTCCATCACCCATTTTTTTAGTCTTTTTTTCCCCACAAAGGAAAATTGGTAACTATTGAATAGTTTGCATTTACTTGAAAAGGGACACATGGAGACTTCTGAGTATAATGTACCCTTGATTGATGAGTCACGCCTGACGAACAAAAGTTTGGGAGTTGGGATGTATACATCATTGATGGGAACTTTTTATATTCCTACTCATATAAACTACTTAGGTACGAAAAGGATAGGGAATAAAATCTATACGGTTATAGATAGAACTGACCCGTGGGTCTTCCCTTCACAAGACGAACCTCAAGTTCCCTTATCAGTAGTAGAAGTATTATATCAAGCTATATTCAATGCTATTGTTGATTCCATATATACTCCTCCAGTCTCAGAAGAGTTGGATGAATTATTACGTCTACTTAGATATGGTTTTTCCATCTAATGAATCCATTCTAGAAGCAATGATTGGACCAGAGAAAATTTGTCAAGATCTACATCACAAGTCCTACTTCCTTCCAGCCATGAGAGGGATAGAAAATTCTAAGTTCCAAGTGAGAATAGTTGAAGGTATTGATCTTCCTATGAATCATTTTCCTAAGTAGGGATTATTTTCTGAGGGGAACATGGAAAACATTTATTCCACCATTTCGATCAATATCTCTACAAAACCCGATGTCATGGAAAATGTGCATATTGGAGCAAACTCTTCACCTGAAGAGATTTCCAGTAATATTTCCTTATTTAAGGAATTATACGATGTCTTTTCCTGGTCTTATGAGGAGATTCCAGGAATCGACCCATCAATTTTAGATCATGAAATTGAAACTTACCCTAATTTTAAACATGTTCGACAAAATCTTAGACCTGTTAATCCATGGAAAGAAGAAACCATTAAGGATGAAGTGGAAAAACTGTTGAAAGTTGGTTTCATTTCCCCTATCTATTTGATAGAATGGGTATCCAATCTCATTTTGGTAGACAAGAAACAAGGGACTATACAAGTTTGTATATATTTTTGGGATTTGAATAAGGCTTGACCCAAGGACAACTACCCCATGTCATTCATTGATCAGATTATTAATGCATGTGCAGGTAGTGAGGTTTTCTCGTTTATCGATGGGTTTTCAGGATATAATGAAATTCATATTAAACCTAAATACCAACACAAAACTGCCTTTATTTGTCCTTGGGGTACATTCACATTCAAAAATATTCCTTTTGGCTTCAAAAATACAGGGGAAAACTTTCAGCGCACAATGAAATTTTCTTTCGATGATATTAAGAACATTTTTGAACCATACCTAGATGATCTTTCAGCCCATTCTCGAAAGAGGAAGGATCATCCAGATCATCTTCGCTTAGTTTTTGAGAGATGCAACAATTACAATATCCGCTTAAATCCCCATAAGTGCATCTTCTACGTCAAATTCAGGCAAATTCTAGTCTTCATAGTCTCCAATAAGGGCATAAGGGTCGATTCATTGAAAGTAGAGGCTATCATTAATCTTCCTCCTCCTCAAACCATCAGAAAATTACAAAGTCTACAGGGAAATTCAAACTTTCTCCGTCAATTTATTGTGAGATATGCTAAGATCACTAAGGGTTTCATGTGCTTGATTAAGAAATACACCCGATTTCTATGGGACAAAGTCACTCAACATCATTTCAAGGCATTGAAAAAATCAGTGCTATCAGCTCCTCTTTTGCGCTTGCCAAAATACATGAAGGACTTTATATTGTATCTAGATGCATCTAAGTCTATGATAGGTGTAGTTCTAGTTCAGGAGGATGACAAGTTCCAAGAGCATGTAATCTATTATCCCAGTTGTACTTTGGCTGATCCTGAATTGAGGTGTTCACATGTAGAGAAACTAGCTTTGGAAGAACTTTATTTCATCCAGAGGTTGAGACGTTACATTCTATTAAGGACAACCATGGTGGTTGCGTATGTCAATTCATTCCAATACGTATTATCCTGATGAATAATCGAGGGAAAAATTAATAAGTGGATTGTCATTATCGAGGAGTTTGACCTATGTTTTCAGTCCACCAAGTGTAAGAATTCCCCGGTATTCAAGGAACTTATCTTAGAGTTCCCAAGCAAGGGAAGCGTAGTGATAGAATATTAGCCATTTTCGGATGAGCACATTTTCTTAATTTCAACCATTGATCCTTGGTACAGAGATATCCTAGTGTATCTTCAAAATTTGAAGTGTCCTGTGAACTTCTCATGGGAAGATCGGCGTAAGCTAAGACTAAATGAAAAAAACTACCTCATAATCGTTGATACCTTATATAGATGAGGGGTAGATTCCATCTTGCATCAATGCCTCACCCATGATGATCCTAAGCTTGTCCTAAATGATTCTCATAGTGGAACATGTGGGGGTCATTTATTTGTGTTAGCAATGACCCATACTATCTTGCGTGCTAGTTATCTATGGCCTACAATCTTCAATGATTATGTAGAAGAAGTAAAATAGTTTCATCCATGCCATATTTACACCATAAAGATGTGGTCGCATCCTTCTCCTATTTTCCCCATCATCATGGTACGACCCTTCACCAAGTGGGGGGTGGATTTCATGACCTACAAAAAAATGTTTGTTGGGGAGTTGAAGTATATATTTTTCATTGTTGACTACTTTATGAAGTGGGAATATGGAATTCCTACTTTTAAAGCCGATGGTGAGATGACAACATATTTCGTATTGAATCAAATTATCACTAGGTTCAGTATTTCGAAGAAGATTTTCATTTACCATGGTAGTCATTTTCAAAACAAGATGATGATAGAGTTGACCAATATGCTAGGTTTTAGGCAAGACCACTCCTATTCCTTCTACCCACAAACAAATGAGAAATTAGAATCAGTCAATAAAACTTTGAAAACCATTCCCAAGCAAACTATTAACGCAAGTAGGTCAAACGAGAACATCATGTTGTATCTGGTGCTTTGGTCATATCGAACAAATGATAAGACTGCCACAAGGTTTTCTCCCTTCCATATTATTCATGGGGTGAAGGCAGTCACACCGGTGGAATGCAAGATACAATCCTTGAATATTTCTATTCATGTACTTCCCGATACTACTAATATTGAGCAATTTTTGCTGCACTAAGAGAATCTAGATGAGCAGTGCAGATATGCACTCGCAACAAATGAAGCACATAAACAACAGGGGGAAAACCAATATGACAAATCCATGAAACTTAGGATTTTCTCTGAGGGAGAGATTTTTTTGGTATGGGACTAGGATAAGGAACCCCTGGAGGTAGGCAAATTTAAATCTATGTGGATAGACACATAGGTTGTGTCCAAATTTATAAATAAGGGTGCATACGAGCTAGTGGATTATGATGGTAATAATTTGTCTGAGCCCCTAAATGGGCTCTACCTAAAAAATTATTACACCTAGGCATTATTCTTTTTCTTGCAGTATATTTATATAATTCTATAAATGGTCATTAGTGGTTAGTTTTTATTATATATTATGGTGTTATTTCATATGTCTTTGGAGTGGTTCGTAGGGTTCACTAATGGTGCCAGTCGTCACACGTGTAACTTGGCTTCAGTTTCTTGGGTCATTTATACACCCACAAGAAAACAGGTTGCCTTAGGTGATGCTTTCTTGGGTCCCACAACTAACAATGTAGTTGAGTATTGTGATTTCATTGAGCTTCTTTGGGATGCTATATAGCATCGTATCACCTTCTTGGAAGTCAAACTCGACTCTCAATTAGTAGCCTCTTAGCTCAATGGGGTATACCTAGTGAGACAACCTACTCTTTTACGTCAGTTTTTTGGATTAGGTTACTTGAAAGAAATTTTGAACATATTATATATCAACACATTTCAAGAAATAAAAACACTATTAGTGATGCATTTGCTAACTATATTTTAAACTAGAATTTGTCACATGATTTGTAAAATGAATACACAGATACATAGAGACACATGTAAATAACCAGATATATATATATGTGTGTGTGTGTGTGAAAATTAGGTCCATATACATCGAGTTCTGGTTCGAAGATCGAGCAAATATATCAGAAATATAAAATAGGATCGTAATCCTTCATATGCTAAAACTATGGAAGCTCCTCAGCCTCATCAGCTGCAGCTGCCTCCATAGCCTCTTGATAACATAGGACATCCTGGGACACCTTTCAAAGAAGGTGTAACTAGGATGTAGGTACACCTACGACATACTCCTGCATGGCCATAGTAATACTCTCCATCCTTAGTGTCGATACATCATGGATAAGTCTAGATAAATTTCCCTCCATAATATGAAGCATAGCTTCGTCTCTAGCTCCGTCGACTAGTCATATGAAGGTCCTAGGATGTCCATCTAGTCGGACAGGTCCAATATCTTCATATCATCAAAATATGTTTCATACTCAAATACATATGTATATAAAATTATGAACAAAAATTCATAAAAATTAAATATTTCAAAAATTAAAAGCCTTACCTATGTCTCCCCATGCTTCTCTAGGAGGGATAGCTAACTCGAGATCGTCGCGAAATTCCAAACCCGCATATGGGAACTTCTCTAGAGCAGACACACGGTGGATTCACCATGAATACAAATCATCATCATAGCCACGATGGATCTCACCACCACCCTAGAGGAGGAATACATCACCCCACCACATAAGTCTAGGCTCATGAGGAGGGAAGGATGTAAGTGTTACTATGAGGATAAGAGAAAGAAACCTCTAGAAGAAGAATGCAACCAAAATAATCACATAGAAGAAATGTTTCTTCTTCCATGTCTTGCAGTCTGAGAGTTTTCTCTTCATGATTAGAACCAATCCTGAACACCAGTCAAATATTACACCTCATAGATGTTAGTTTTTCATCACATTAATCTAGCATTATGATCTTAGGATCTTTTCACTGAGAGAATAACAAGCACAGCAATAAACATAAGCACATCACAAGAGACAAGAGACACAAAGCTATTTTCCTCGAGGAAACCATAAAGGAGAAAACCCCGCAACTTCCTCTAAGATAGAATCAGCACCAAAACAATAAGAGATCTCCCAAAACAACAGTAGTCTTATGTCTTTTGTCTAGGCCCAAAATTTCCTTCTCCAAAAGTGCGCCACACTTGAGAGAGCAAGTGATGTATTTCACAAGTGATAAATAGAGAGTCTCTCACTCTCTATTTATATTCTTCCGTTGACTTGAAGTGCACTCAATCATGTCAGCCCAACTAACAATTACTTACTCGAGCCTACACCTTAATTAGTGTATAATAACTCAAGTGCCCCGAAACTGTGGGGACTTACCTAATTACTTGATATGACTTGATTACATTATTAATCCTCCCGATCGGAACATTGGGGCATGATCACATGACTCAAATACATAATAGAAACATCCCAGAATAAACATTGGGTTACAATACATAAGATACATAGAAGAATACATTTCAAAGTTACATAGACATCAACACTCCCTCTTAACTAGGAAGGTATTTTTTCGACACAATTTTCAGCACTGGTCTTCTTCTCTGTATCAGCTGGATCATCTCATATTCAAGTCATCTTCGTCTTCAAGTCATATTTGTCTTCAAGTCATCTTCACTAGATCTGGATCATCTCTCGATCTAGATCATCATAGAACATCATCACTGGATCTGGATCATCTCTCGATCTGGATCAACATAAAACATCATCACTGGATCTGGATCATCTCTCGATCTGGATCAACATAAAACATCATCACTGGATCTGGATCATCTCTCGATCTGGATCAACATAAAACATCATCACTGAATCTGGATCATCTCTCGATCCGGATCAAAATAAAACATCGCCACTGGATCTGGATCATCTCTCGATTTGGATCAACATCACTGGACTGGATCTGGATCATCACTCGATCTGGATCATCACTGCTGGATCATCATTACTAGATCTGGATCATCACTCGATCTGGATCAACACTGGTGCTATCTCATGATTCTTCTCGTCATAGGAAGTTCTACAGAGCCATCCCTTTTTCATGTTGGTTGTAGGCCTACCCTCATGTAGGTCTTCGCCCAGCACTTACATCTGACCTACTCGTCAGAAAGGCATGCCCAGCACTCACATCTGATCATGTAGTAAACTACAATCCCATCAGAAAGGCCCAGCACTCACATTCACCAGCATGATAGGACACACCTACTATCATCTATGAAATGGCTCAGCACTTACAACCACCAGCATGATAGGACACACCTACTATCATCTGTGGAAAGGCACAATGCTCACATCCACCAGCATGGTAGGACACACCTACTACCATCTGTGGAAAGGCTCAGCACTTATAATCACCAGCATGGTAGGACACACCTACTACCATATGTGAGAAGGCTATGCACTTACAATCACCAGCATGGTAGGACACACCTACTACCATCTGTGAAAAGGCTCTGCACTTACAATCACCAGCATGGTAGGACACACCTACTACCA